>JAQJVL010002839.1:0-79122 GCA_035578905.1 Stictocephala bisonia | reverse complement strand
GGTGTTTTTGCATTTTTTTACCTCAACACACTTAATACTTGCAAGAAGACAAACAATTTTATACAAACAAATTTAAAAGATAGTTTTCGATCGAACGCCCTTAAAATAGGGGGGGGGGGGTTGTGATAGGATTAAAAACATTAAATCCTTTTGCACCATGTGCAAAACACATTCACATTGGCCCACATTTTAAGGTAGTTAATCAGCTGATAAAACGTCTGTAATGACCCAATTACTATTTATGAATTAAATATGTGGATCCATATTTAGATTGTACTAGAAAAAGTAGTTCAAACCAGTCGTCCATAAGTTGTTGGGAGATATGAAGTTTTCCCCCCATATAGTCTAAATGGCGAACAATGTTCAAGTTTCCGGATCTCGGTCAAGTCCGTAAGTGTACTTGAGTACAGATATGTGAACGGAACGGTTCATGTGGTACCAACTCTTCTATGCTGATAGCCTCGTTGTTCTTGGAAGTGGTACGAGCAAACTTCGCAGACATGTCGATTGTGTACGTCTATTTTTAGAAGTTCGTTAGCACTTTTAAAGTTCAATTTGTATGTCAAATAATAAGGTTAACGTACCTTTGTCGTATTCAGCTACAAAATCCTATTTATTGGATTACCGGTTTCGGAGACACATTGGATGTGACTGTTTTAAGTGTTTGACAACGTTCAGTGGATATGACCATGGAGTTCATGCTCCAAAACCGGTAATCCAATAAATAGGATTTTGTAGCTGAAGACGACAAAGGTACGTTAACCTTATTATTTGTCATATATATCAGCTCAAGAGGCTTTAACAATGAATAAATTCAATTTTTTGCTGCAAATCCTCTGATTTTAATATTAAATTAGTTACTTTCGTATTATTTTTATGTAACCTCTTATCTTAAATTGAAAATTATTATATTGAAAATTTAAATATTTAATCAAAGAAAATGTTCAATCCCAGAGAATGATACAGACCTGCTAAATTTGAGTAGTTCAACATAAAAAAAATTAGTTTAGTTCGTATGTTCAATTCAGTCACATATAACTAATTACAAAAATATATTACAGCATAAAAACTACGAAAATTGGGAATATTATTAAGCATTAAAGATGATTTTAATTGTCTTTTAAATGTGTTCCTGAAATTAGGGCCTGACCTTTTATTTTTCAATATTTAAAATCATTTTTAAAAGAGGTATGTTTGATTTTTAACATCCCATTGTGTTTGGTTAAGTAACAATGCATTCTGCGTGTTTTTTTTCAAATCCGTATGTTGGTACTTCAAAATCATAGGCTAAAGAAGGGAGTTTCACATGTCCCTAAAACTAAATTTAGACCTTGCAATCCAACGAGCCAAAGGGCGTTCCCTAATATAAGCCCATGTAGCCCAGAACTCCGTAATAAGTTACAACGGCTCCCGTGGGATTTCCACGACGTCTCGTAACATTATCCTCTGGCAACCAACTGTGTTCACCATGTACAGTCACGTATTATATTTTATCAACATTGATAGGTTTTTATTTTAAAATAGTATACACTTCAACTAAAAATAAACACTGGAATTCTGTGAATGTCAAGACGTTAGTCTGTATTTACAAAGGATTCAGTAATACCGGAGATAGAGGTTATAAAAGTGAATGTACAGTTTGGATAGAAGGGCCTCTGATAGTCGTTTAAGTAGAGTGTGCGTTTACAGGATGGAATAAAAATAAGGAAACGCTTTCACAACTACGTTAATTTGTCCATGATAATTTGATAATTAAATTTTTTTAATAATTGTGTTTCATAAATAATTATTTTTGATTAGAATAATTTACTTGAAACCGTTAAATAATGGAGAAATAATATCGTTCAAGTTAATTACTTTGAAATTCAAATGACTGCTACTCTGGAAATGATAAACCTTTCTAAGTCTGGTTTGACGCAGTTAATTTCTCCTGAATAGACCTTTCATTTGACACCAAACTCGACCTAGCTTACATTGAAGATTTTCGTTCAACTCCTCGCGGATCGTCCCCATAAAAAGATGAAATATCGATAATAGTGTCAACAAATGTGTTCTCTGTAACCATGATGATGTACAAGATTTCAGTTTTTCAAGTAAAGTTATACAAAAGATGTGAAACCGTTTCCAAAATTTTCCACCTTGTAAATCCAAGTTTTTTGTTTGTGTAGAGAAAGTTTTTGTTTAACAGAAAAAGTGTAAGTATTCGTATACATTTTGTAACTATCCGAGTTTTTTTCACTATCTGACTGCCAGGTAGTTATGTAAATACACTGTGTCTGTATCACAAATATCGCATCCAATAGAGCGCTGAATGAGTGTCGAGGCTGAGAGACTTGTGGTATCGAGTAGTTCATTCTCCAGTTTTATTCACCTAAAAATCCTGAAGGATAAACTTCATAAGTATTACTACAAGTTTATAAAGATTTGCACTTTTGGTAACTGCCACTGAGATAGTCGCTGCAGCCACTTAAGAACGCGACCTCTCCTTTTTCCCGGTGGTATTTATACATCTAAGTTTTTGGAGAGAAATTGTTTGGGCAACAGAAAAAAGTCGTAATGGTGTTGCAACTTTGGGGTGGTTGTTTCACGCTAAAAGTATGCTACAAATACTGAGGTTCAAACTTAGAGTGTGTGGGAATTTCATTGATAAAAAAGATTTTTGTAAATATTTAAAAACTATTTTGAAGCTACACAACGTTTTTTTAATGCACTCAGTAGATAGAATGCACTAGTGTTTTAGAATTATTAAGGTGTCCTATGCAATTTTATTTTATTTTAAGGATTGCATAGGACTTACCAAAGATTTTTTTCAACCAAATAGAACATGAATAACTTTTAAAGTTATAATAAATTGTTAATCAAATCTGGAACGTGCAGTTCTCTCATATAGAAGTTGAGATTATGTTGGCTAAGAATTGACCAACAAATGAAAAAGTGACGAACTAAAGTCTAGCAGCATTATTAATTAGCAGAGGCCCGTTGATCTTATTGGTCGGACAAACTCAAAATATGTCGCTCAAGACGTCTATAAAATGTATAACAAGATATCCCCCTCAAAATTCTAGGTCCGAAATATCTTGTCATTATGGTCCAAAGACTTCATGTTGTGCAACTGAAATTTAAATATTATTTTTCTATGTAATATTTGATACCTAGACTTTTATCAAAGATTGCAAAAATAAACAATGAAAAGTTACTAAAAATTTGAATCTTTGAATAAGGAATATATGTGACTAAAGACATTTTGTAGGACAACAGATTTTTTTTAATAAAGTTATTTATTTAAGAAATGTATTTATTAAGAAATTTATTTAGTTGAAAAATGTAAGATATAAATTGACGTCCAAAAAGATTCAAATATATTGTTTTATATATATATATATATATATATATATATATATATATATATATATATATATATATATATATATATTTACTGGTTTTTAAAAGTAACAACGGTATATATCTTCTTTACAAAGCTCTGCTTTTACATTGTGGTTTATATTTATATTTTGGAAGTACTCCACGAGTGAAAGGAATCGATTACATTAATCCGGCACCAGCAAGACCAATTTCTCGTAAACTGTTTACGGTCCAGACTATAAAACCGGACCAATATAAAAGGCTACAAAACTTGCCCTTCACCGTTACTCACTTCACAATGCATGTGGCGAAGTATGAAGGGGAGTGATTTCTTTGTTTGTAAACGCAGATCGTATTCGCAATTACAGTTAAGTGTCATTACAGTTAAGTGACACGCAATCTGATTGGTCATTTAATTTTATCATTAATTTTTTTATAAAGTAATTTAATGCCTTTAATAGGTGTTGTGTCCTATGAACAAAAGTAAGAAAGTTATTCCAAAGTTTTATGTATAACGATACGTCGTGTAATTGAAATAATGTACAGTCGTGCAACTGGAATAATTTCAATTATATCCCACGCATTGAAAGATCACCTTGTGAAGGTTCCCTGTGAAGATTTTATCAAATAAGCTGTGTTATGAAATTTATTCATACGCTACGCGCTACGCGTGACAACCCCGTCGTTCGCTGCGCTCTTTACAGGTAAATCATCTTGTGAAAAATCGGTCCGATGTGTGCGCAGTGGAAGACGTCGCCAATGCGCATGCGCTGGCACGTAACAGCTCAGTCATTCCCTGCAGTTTCTCGTAGGTTCGCTGGCTGACAGAGTACTACGCGCGGTTCTAAAAACATTAGCTTTAACGTTTAGTGTCACGAAATTTATATTAGTTTTAATTTTTTAGTTTTGTAAATGAGTGTTTAGTGTCGTAATCGTTTAGTGCATAGTATATATAGTTTCTGGAGCATAATGAATGTGCAGCCGGGTAGTAGTACTAGTAAATCAAATAAAAAAAGACCTGTTATTCATAGTCATACGCGAAGTATTATTTACAATGTATATAGTTATTTAAAGAAGAAAAATGAAGATTTATCGGAGAAGAAGTTGCTCTCAGAAGTGGCAGAAGCATGTGGAATATCCCATAGTTCTGCATATAAAATCGTCAAGGAAGCTGCCCAGTCACCCGGACAAGAAAAGAAGTTCGTAACGCCAAGGAAAAACAGACCTAAGAAAAGTCCAATAACGGGTTTGGACAATTTTGATTTGTGTGTTGTGCGACGGACAATTAACAATTTTCACATATTAGAGGGAGAGAGGCCCACTTTGAAAGGAATCCTTCGGGTTCTTGAAAAAAGAATTAACTTTTCGGGTGGAATAACAAGTCTGAGGAAAGTAGTTCGCAATCTCGGATTTAGATGGAAAAAAACGGAAACTAACAGAAAATTGTTGATTGAAAAATCCGACATTAGATTAGCTAGATTAAAATACTTGCGTAAGATAAAAGAGTACCGTGAAGAAAATCGTCCGATCGTTTACAATGATGAGACATACTTTCATAGTTCTTCCTCTTCCGAAAAATCATGGACTGAAAGTGAATCGGACGGATTAAAAAAACCAGTGGGCAAGGGACAGAGAGTAATTGTGATTCATGCTGGCGGGGAAATGGGCTTTATTCCAGGTGCTCTCTTAATGTTTAAGTCTGGAATGAAGAAAGGCGATTACCATGACGACATGAATAAAAATAATTATACTAAATGGTTAGAAGAAAAGTTAATACCAAATTTACCAACAAATAGCGTGGTTGTGATTGATAATGCTCCCTACCACCGGGAACAAATAAACCCAGCACCGACTTCGTCCTCGTTGAAAGCTGATATGATGAGATGGTTGTCTGAGCGAGGGATTCATTATACTTCGAATCTACTAAAACCCGAATTGTACGACCTCATAAAACAACACAAACCAAAATTCGTAACCTACAAGACAGATCATATCTTAGCAGCAGCCGGCCATACAGTACTTAGACTTCCTCCTTATCACCCTGACTTGAACCCGATTGAAATGATATGGGCCACAGTCAAGTCACACATTAAAAAGACAAATATCAAATTTACAATAGATTCTGTAACACAACTTGCTTTGGAAAAGTTCAACTCCATAACTCAAGAAGAATGGAAATCCCGATGTTCACACGTAGAAAAGGTAGAGGACGAGTACATTGCAGCCGAAGGGATGCTGGACAATGTGACAGAACGTTTTATCATAAACTTAGATGAAGACAGTGACAGTGACTGTGATAGTTTATGTGCCAGTGGTAACGGCGAAGATGGAGGTGGCACCAATGACGTTAGCTTCAGTGATGGAGATGGAGCCATGAGCGGAGTTGAAGACATGGGAACCGAGAGGGAACTGTCTTTCGACCAATTTTAGACCAGGAACGAAATATTAACATGTGAGTTAATATCGTTTAAATTCCAAATTTTCTTTAGTGACACAATGTTAATTATTAGAGTAAATTATTAATTCAAGTTATTAGAAATATGTTTAGGTTTGTCGCTCATTATTTCAGTAAAATTAAGTTAGTTTAATCTAAACTGAAAACATATCAATGAAATAATTTACTCAGATTAAACCGTAATAATAAACATAACAGAAAATTAAAAATTAGTACATAATACAATCTTTCTGTTGGTTAATTGATGGAAAGTTTTTTTTCAACAAAATAATTCACCAAACTTTACCATTATCGTTGAATATATACCATATGCGATTATTTTGGGGCAGTCCAATGTGTTGTTCATTTCGTTGAAGGGCTAATTTGCAGCGGAAGGGATTGGAATGTGGACTTCACCGCTCCTCGACGGCTGGCCACGCCTATTGTTTTATTGCTCCGTGTCACTGCACCACCATTGACTAGCCGAAAATACGCAGCCAGGCTAGTAGTGCATTGTTGTTTCCGCTCCGCTCCTCACTCCCCTCCACAGACACTACCGCCGCCACGCAACCTGCGCGAGGCGATTTTTGTTAAAGTGATTCTACTGTACACCTCGGCCTTCGGCCTGTGACTTTTGACTATACATAATAGTAGGTTAACTGTATAACGTGAAATCACAATATTACGTTTATTTACAGTATCTCACTCACACTACTTGAGTTGCTACTTATTTATTACCATAAACGCCCAATGATATTCTTTGCATGTTTCTTACGTGTTCATTTCATTTGTTTTTGTTTAACAGCTGAAGATTAATTGAATACATAGAATAACTGCATTAGATTACTATTAAAACCATGCCTTCAACCTTCCCTTGTTGAACACTATGAGTGGTCAAACCTCAACAATACTACAAATACTACTATTTACACTACAACAGCTGTTAAAACCTTCCGTAAATCATTATTTACATTTGAACAGCTGTTACTTTTCAATTCATTTAAATCTCTCTATATGTTATTCTCATGGCCGAAAAACGTATTTTGAGGGTTTCCTTTGCCTTTTAGTCTGAAAATATTGAAGAATTCAGACCTTATTTCACAACTACAATCAGAGGCAAATGTTGTAATGGAAGGAAATGACAAAATAATGATGGATTATTAACGGACTTACAACCATACTAAAAGATTTAATTATATAATTACAGAAAAAGGCAATAGACTTAAGTTCACATTTGGGAGGTTGGATAGAGTTTTAAAAATTAAATTGAAATTTAACTGATGTGGTACAAATCTATTTTATAAACCTTTAGAGGGATTCCTTCCTACGCAATATTACACAATATATTTTACTAATGTATTGTGAAAGGTTATTTCCGTCAAGCTTTTAGGATTTGCTGACGACCAAACGAGGGTATTATGGATGTAGGGGTTTTTATGTGTGTTTGTATGAGTTTAACAACAGTAGAAAGTTTATGCTAACAATATTTATTTAATTAATACGTATAAAACAATAACATTTCACTGTAAAATTGTAAAAACATACAAAACTAGACTTAACTCCTAATATAGGTTACTTCATTAACAGTAAATAACAAAATTTAACTTAAGTTTATAAAAGTAGGTTACTTAACAAGCAAAGTACATAAAAACGGCTCACGTAAGATAAAAACATCGGAAATAATGTATTCCCTTTATAAACATACCCAGTTATAGACAAGAACTAAAACCGTACATAAATGTCCCTTATACTAAAAGTTCTCACATACAAGATTCAAAATTAAATTATTTTCCTCATAAAAAGCGCACTTTTAAGACAAGAATCAAGACTTGTCATTGTAGTGTCATTATTGTAGTACTCACTTCATAATAAGGAGAGTGTTAAGAGAAGAGAAAAAAAACTGGAGTATTCTGTTAACAGTAGTGGCTTACTTACTATAATTCTAGACGAGTTCTACATTTGATTATTCCTTTTATAATATTATTGCTTTTAATTTATGGTTTGGACTCATTTTTTGTTTTAATTGCACCATTGTAACTATCATTGATTAATGGTAATGAAATTAATTATGTTTATTTTCGTTCCAAAGATTTTAATTAAGTATTTTGATTGAATTTTTATTTTATTTTTAATGAATTATTTTCAAATACTAAGTATACAACAATACTATTACAAATATGTCAAAGTAGGCATGTGAGATGAGTAATTTTGAACATGGAAGGTTCAGTTAAGGTGATGCAATCGGTTTCCGGTGAGTTAATTATTTCTCAATTTTATAATCAAAATTAGTAATGTACCTTTCCTTGATATAGGAAAAATATAAAATAATTTGACCACTGCATTAGAAGTTGTGGCCTTATGAATTTAGCTGATTTCAAATCAATATTAAGACAAAACCGTTCAAAGTACAAATTTATTTTTTTATAAATACATATTTTACACATAAATGAAGGGATTCAGATTTTTTTATTTAAAAAAATGATAAATACTTATACTTTTTTTAATGAAAAACATCCTAAACCCTTCAGTTATTTGTGAAATATGTAGTTATAAAAAATTTAATTTGTACGGTTTTTGTCTTAATAGTGATTTGAAATCAGCTTAATTCATAAGGCTACAAGTTCTAATGTTGTGGTTAAACATTTTTTCCTATCTATCTTAAGGGAAGGTACATTAACTAATTTTGATTATAAAATTGGGAAATAATTAACACACCAAAACCGATTGCACCACCTGAAGAGCATTTTAGTAGGTTTTATAGTTAGTAGGAGTACGTAAATCTATCTGAATTCAAAATCTAGATATCGAAAATAAATAAAAATTGTTCTTCATAATTTTATTTTAATATATATTGTACAGTTTTGAATAGGGCCAAGTTGCTAACGTTTCAAGTAGACAGTTTTATGTTGCTTCATAAAGAAAGAACTAGTTGATGATATTAGATTTGCTTAGTTGTATTGACATAATATCTCAACAACCAAAGTCTTATTTCCTTGATAGACTTTTGAATATGTTTTTGCAAAAATCTTGCTCCAGAGTTATTCTGAAAGTCATTGTGCTAAAAATGTTACTCCTCACTTCCCCCCCCCCTTGTCCCCCTTTCTGCCCTGTACAACCATTGTTTCTTGTTCCCCCTTCGGAGCCTGTCCTGTGTTTTACTAGCTCTATGGTGACTAATATTTTACAGCTGTCTTTATTCATGATGATAAACGACTGAAATGTGTTACTCTACGTTTTAACGTTCCGGCTGTAATATGGGTTTATATTTAAATTACAAATTACCTGATTGTTGTTTAGATGACTAAAATTAGTAATTGTTCATTTATTTAGAAACCAAGTATAGGTTTGTATGTGCCTACATTATTGCGGTTCATAAAAACAAAATTAATCTTTGATATACAGTGCAAAGTTATAAAGAAATGCATTATTCATTTGTAAGACGCTGATCTTAGAGATATGTGTGTATATGAGGGACGAATGAGTGTGACGAGTGTAGATGAACGAGTGTAGTTCGACTCACTAAGGTCGACAATCACTACTCAGACAAAGCTATTTATTTTTATCCCAATAACAAGATAAACTAAGGAAACTACAATATTACATGGAATCTAAACCACGTAGTATTGGTCTGATTTTCAGCTAACTGAAAAGCCTGATACTTAGTTCTCTTCCCTACACAACACCTGAACATTGACTATCACCTAGCATGGACACCTCAGACTTCACTAGTAGTGTCTACGTCGATGGCAACCATTGAGCGGACACCGTGTTTGTATTAAGATAACTAAGCATCCAACCTATTGCATAGTCTCCTCAACACTTTCCCTCCCAAGTAGCTGGGTTACAGCATTGCACCGCCAGTGCCGAAAAATGCTACAAACTGACCCATAGTAAAAATTCTTCTTAATTATAACCATTTATTATTTATTTATTTATTTTTTTTTTTCAAAAAGGCGTAAAGAAAAAGTAATTTAAAATGAGCAAAACAATAAATAACAACAATAAGTTTGAAACAAAAATATGGAATCTTTTCCGTTAATTCAATACCACTACTTTTTTGGTTTCCGTTAGTTCACTACCGCTTGATAAATATTCTATTGACCTAAAAAATGTTCGCTAATCATTTTTACGTCTACTGTGGTATTCCCTATCCGCTATGAATCCGATATCACTGGCCTTATCTTATCGCTTTTCAAGAACTTACACACGGAGAGCGCATTCGGCGGTAAGTCAATCATTGGATTTACCAGTTTGTGATCAACTTCAGTGCCACCTTACCTGACCTAACCTAACCGCAATTACGATTAAGAAAAGTAGTGGTAGTGAAGTAACGGAAAAGGTAGTGGTAGTGATCTAAAGGAAAATCTCCAAAATATTAAATTAAATAAGCACTTCTTAGTTACTAATAAACGTATTTTAATTACATATATTGAATATATATGAGAAACACTTCTAGTGTGTAAAATGTAAATTTTTTTATCGTTCTAATGCGTAATTCAACATCTTCCACATTTACGGTTCATAAAGTGAATTTGGTATAATGTAACTCTAATTTCGTATTTGTTCCATTTAAGTGGATTGAAAGTCGAACATTTACTTATAACTATGCCAGCATGCGTATTTTAATATTAAATGATAGTGTTTGCAACTTATAAAGTGTGTTTGTTTTGGCCATAAAAATGTAACAACACAAAAGCTCTTAGGTTTTCTCGTGCCAAATAGTGTCTAAGTGAGAAAATGTGGTGGGGAGGGGGATTTAGGGCTGTCTGATGTACTGTTACAAACCACACAATCAGGGTGGCTGTGACAGGTGAAATGATGGAGGGTCAGAGCATTACCACAGGCCCATACTTTATGGCGACGTGTGTACAATGCCAAGACAGCAAGTATTGTGTCGCCTTGCACAAAAGGACTACTTACGAGTTTGGTTTTCCTCGGAAGTACAAGATCTGTTGTATCTAAGTATCGTTCAAACGTATCAGCACCTAGCCTGGTTACCTAAGGTATCCCTAGGAAATCAATGCTAAACCATAAGTAATAAAAATGGTTACAAGAAGGACCAACTTGGAACCGTTTATTGAAGAACTGTCACAAACTTACCCCGTATTAAACACCAAAAAAACAAAACTTTGAAAATTACCAGTTTGACTCCCAAATATGTTATTTTACCATAACTCAAAAATTGGTCAAATAAGAGACAAAAGTTTTTACTAAAATATTTGTAATTGTAATCACATATTTTCTGAAAATTTAATCAAAATCGTTAGAGCCGTTTTTGAGAAAATTCCACTTTTGTATGTATTCTGCTCAAAAAAATAAATGTAAAAAACACTTTTTGGGTTCAGGGGACCTTAAAATAGATTCTTAGACCAATTTAATTTTTTTTTATTTATTATTATTATCATTTTTTGTTGACGATCACAATACTTTCTCTATGTTAACGCATATGCAAGAAAGTAAAATAGGCGCGCGATTTGCTTGTTTAAACGATTTTTATATAAAGTTATAAATAATTTCTTGGTCAGCATATTACGTGTCTTAAAAAAATGAATATTAACGTTACCTAACACAAGTTTATTACAAAATAAGTACAAAATGTACAAATTATTTTGTAAATCCCTTTGGTCTAAGAAAGATAAACGTGGTTTACTTTAAATAAATCGATCACTATTTATATTTGTACATTTTGTACTTATATTTTAATAAATGTAAGTTGTGTGACGTTCACTTGTCAGTAGCTGACAGCCCTTGCTTCGCAACGGAGTGCGTCTCTTCGCTTGCTCTCTCTCTTCCTACCCTGATTCTCTCATTACATCAATATAAAAGCTCCAGCCTATCTTTCTTCTAGAAACAAATTCTTATAGTCTGTAAAACCCCATAAGTTTACTTTAAAGGGATGCAATTAGTGTAATAATGTAAAAGTTAGTAAAAGTTACCTTAAACATTTCACATTGAAAAACAGATGAGTCTAACTTTTTGTGTCAGCTGTTTGAAATAAATGATTAAATTAATGCCAAATATACTCTTGTGGAAAGAAATAAGCGTTAAGGGACTCTTTTCTACCACCATGGATCTCTACGGTACAAAAGATAACTTCCCTCCGAATGTCATCTAAATTTGTTCTGTTGTTCATATTTCGAGATGAGTGAGTACGTTGTTTTTGGATTGTACATACTAAGATTTACACTATCTTATATAATAAGATTTAGGCTACACTAAATGTGTGTCATACTATCAAATTAGGTGAAAACAGAATTACTTTCAGAGCTTATATGTTATGGTAGATTCAGCTTCAGCAAGCTAACTCTTATATTTTCACACTTGAATATACCGATATCGGTCAGTAAACCCTGTCATTTGTCAGTAAAAAATCGTCTTCAAACTGTAAATATCATTTCAAGTGTCTCAGAAAACTATCGACAGTTCTTGGACCACATTTTTCAGACTATAATAATGCTCAAACGTCTTGTTTAAATTTAAAACATTTATGTTAAATGAGAAAATATTAAGAGCCTCGCTTATAGTACATCGAATTTAACCAATCTAATAACATTAAAAGTTCTTCTAGATTTGAAGTATTTCTCGTATTATCAAATATATATTAAAATAAATGGTTCCAACGAATTGGCACAAACTTTCCCCCATATTAAGCACTAAAAAATCAAAACTTTGAAATTTACTAGTTTGATTCCCAAATATGTTTTTCCATATCTCAAAAACTAGTCAAGTTAGAGATATACGGGTTTTACTAAAATATTTTAAATTGTAATTCGCATATTTCCTGATAATTTAATCAAAATCATTAGAGCCGTTTTTGAGAAAATTCTAGTTTCATATAATTTTGCCCATAAAAAACTAAAATTTCAAAAAGTGAACAAATGTTGTGGAGATATTGGCTAAATACACCTTCATACCAAATTTCATAAAAATTGATTCATCCATTTTGTCTAAAGCGAAGTGCACATACACACACAGATGCACATATGAACACACAACTTTTTTTTTCAAAAAACCACTTTCTTGGGTTCAGCGGACCCTAAAATAGATTTTTAGATCAACTTGTAAAAACATTTTTTTGAGTGATCACAATATTTTCTCCATGTTAACGCATAAGGGAGAAAGTAAAATGTGTTATTTTAAATCAGTGTCATCTCTCAGTAGATAAACCAATAAATATTATTAAATGCTGATATAGGCGTATTAAGTTTAAAAATATCTTTTAAAACAGTTGAATTTAAACGACATATTTGTTTTGAAAATTTCACTATATATAAACAACTGTAAAGGGATATGGAACGGAATATTATAGCCAAATGCAAATACCGATATATAGGATCAACAAATAGCTGATGACATTCCAATATCATGTTTCAGCATGAACACCAAGTTTCGTGTTGAAGTGTTTGGAATGTTCTACTCGCTCTTGAAAATAAATGCATGAATAAATATCTGTACAGAAATGTTTGTCATACATGGTCGATATGAATCGTCAGTTTGTTTGTGATCTGGTAATTATATAGAAATATACTCTTTATATTGAGGCAATATATCCAATATTATTTTTATATTGTGTTAATAACTGCATGAATTTACTATAAATTATATTTATTATTTTACTAAAAATCTACCCAGTTTATTTACTTAAATAAATAATAATTACGTGTTATTTTAAAACTGCTCATATAGAAAATCCAACACATTGTGTCATTTTCAAATAAAAAACAGGATAGTAAGACTTATTGAACCTAGGCGTTACGAAATTAATTACTTTAAGGCACTTATGAATGTTCAAACTACACTAAGTATATTCTGTTTCCCGAGAGTTGAGAGTTAGGCTCCGCCTAAACTGTATAGTTCCGTGATTTGGTCATTGTATTTGCAGTATAACCTACATTCCCAATGTAACTGCAGTATTCCTAAAATTTTGTGATCAGGTTAATGAAACTGCAGTATCCTTATAATCCCATGATTGGAGGAATGTAACTGCAATATACCTACAATTTCATGAGTGGGTTAATGTAACTGCAGTATTCCTACAATTTCGTGATCGGGTTAATGTAAGTGCAGTATCCCTACAATTCCATCAGTGGGTTAATGTAACTTCAGTATTCCTGCAATTCCATGAGTGGGTTAATGTAACTTCAGTACTCCTGCAATTCCGTGAGTGGGTTAATGTAACTGCAATATCCCTACAATTCCATGAGTGGGTCAATGTAACTGCAGTATCCCTACAATTCCATGAGTGGGAGGGTCAATGTAACTTCAGTATTCTTACAATTCCATGAGTGGGTTAATGTAACTGCAATATCCCTACAATTCCATGAGTGCGTCAATGTAACTGCAGTATCCCTACAATTCCATGAGTGGGTCAATGTAACTGCAGTATCCCTACAATTCCATGAGTGGGTCAATGTAACTGCAGTATCCCTACAATTCCATGAGTGGGTGGGTCAATGTAACTTCAGTATTCTTACAATTCCATGAGTGGGTTAATGTAACTGCAATATCCCTACAATTCCAGGAGTGGGTCAATGTAACTGCAGTATCCCTACAATTCCATGAGTGGGTCAATGTATCTGCAGTATCCCTACAATTCCATGAGTGGGTCAATGTAACTGCAGTATCCCTACAATTCAAGGAGTGGGTCAATGTAACTGCAGTATCCCTACAATTCCAGGAGTGGGTCAATGTAACTGCAGTATCCCTGCAATTCCATGATTCCCCCACTGTAATTGTAGTATCCCACAATTCCATTATTGGGTCATTGTTTTATAGTAACTGCAGTATCCTTAGAATTACAAGATTGCGTCCTAGAATTTATTGCCTGTTTTTTAGTAACATAGCCGTGTAATCATTCGAAATATTAACTCGTATAGTTTGTATATCGCATGCAATTGTGTTTAATACAATCAACATAACATATTTGTAGAAAGATAATAAATAAAATTTAACGATAGTTGAAGCACTTTTGAAATATTATTATTATAATTTTTTTTTTTATTATCTTGGAAAGATTGGATTATATGGATCTGCAGTATTTAATATTTTATTTAATAAATTGACTATTTTTAAGTCAAAACTCCCAATAACCAGTGAAATATGGTATGTTACTTTCGTTGAATAATTCAATTTAAAACCTAAAATAATACCATCCAAATTTAGTTATTCTCAAATTCACATGAGATGATAAAATAATCATGAAATGTTAAAGTTGAAATATTTTTATTCATTGGTAATTGTTTATTTCGTCTACTTGTAAATCAATTTGTGATTCTCCTTGATAAAACTATATCTGCCTGGCCAGTCTCCAGCTTTATTTGAATTTCAACAGCTAAAAAATGTTTTATTTACTCACTTTGGAGAAGTTGGTAACTAGGCGAGCTTATCATTAAAACCAACGAGATCTGGTCAACTAGTCAAGGAATCCCTCTGCATTATTAATTAATCCCTGGAAGCCCTTTGCAATCCCATTGGACGGACCTACTCAAAGCCGGTCCTTCAGGATGGGCCAATTAACTATTCAAAACAACTCTTCCATTGGGATACGTAAGTAGTGGCAGACCAGGCACTCTGGCACAGTGAATAAATTACACGCTCTGTTGAGCATGACCCGGAAGTGACGTCATAATCAGCCGACCATGAAGTGACGTCATAATCAGCCAACCATGAAGTGACGTCATACCTATGACGTCATTGTTTTCAAGGTCATTTGAAAGTTTAAAAAAAATCTAATTAATTTTTATTATTAATAATAAAAATTATTAATAATAAAAATTAATTAGATTTTTTTTATTTTCTTTATTTTTTTATTTTATTTTTTATTGAAAATGTTATTTACAATTTAATTTTAAACTATTATTTACGTACTAAAATTATGTACAATAATTATTTACAAACAAAAATGCTTAACATGTATTTCTAAATTATTTATTATTATTAATAATCAAAATTATGAATAATAAAAATTAATTGATTTTTTATTTTCTTTATGTAAAATGTTATTTACAATTTTTCTGTATCGGCCACCACCACTGAAGTGTTTTGTTCTTCTCGATCCCGTTGCTGTAGTTGTTCAACTTGTAGTTCTTCAAGTTTTTTTTCACACTTACGATAAGCCGACACATCCATTTTCATGTCCCACCCGTTGCTCAAAAGCCTGTACATTTCTTTCTTAAGCCATTCCAAATCTTCTTCTTTTGTTAACCAAAAGTAATCGTATTCCACAAGTTTTTCACGCAAAGTCATTTCTTCGTTGTCGTCAATTGGTACCAGGTGTACTTTCTTGTTTTTATTTTTCGATAAAAAATAAGCACCTTCTTCTTCTTCTTCTGCATCAGAATCACTAAGATGAGCTTCGTCTCTACGATATGTTATGATATTTGATTTTATGTCATTACCTCTGTTGAACAGTTTGTAGATTTGATTCATAAGCCAGTTTATGTCGAAATCAGAAGTCACCCACAGATAACCGTATTCAACAAAAACTTCACGCAAACTCATTGCAATGAAATTGTGTAACAGTACAGAGAGATGTGCACACTACAAGAGCAAGTCGTGTAGTGTGCATACTGGAGGAAACACACTTTTATTTATAACCTCCAATACAAACAAATTAATTATTAGATTCTTGAAACATATGTAACAAGTTTATTATATTGTTAACTTGAAAAACCTTTTCTGTAGTATTAACTGTCATTTCTAGTTTTATTTTAAATTTTAATAGAATTAAATTTAAAAGTTCTTCAATAAAATCATCTACTTTTTGTTTTTCAAAAATATGTAAAGTTTGAAATTCAATAAATGTTTCCTTTAAATTCATCCTTGTTGAGTTATTATAGATTCAATGGGTGATGATCAACCTCATCATGTCCGTTGCTACTGTGCAACTGTTCATTAAGACTCTTAACAGTCGATAGTGTTATGTTTTTCCAAACGATGACGTCAACTTCCAATTTACATTCAAAGTGTATCATCTCTTGTGCTTCTGTTTTAAATTTATCAAGTTGCATGGTGGTACGAATTTCGATTTCACGAAATTCAATTGCTTGCTCAATAAAAATGCAACTGTTCAATGTTGACAATGAAGGTGGTGGAAAACGGCTTTTAATATAAAGTCGAACAAATTTTTTTGCATTTAAAATTGCTCTAATAACATTTGTAAAGTTAAACAAATACAAAGGACTAGATATAAGATAGTTAAAACGATTGTCAAAAACTTCCATGTTTTGTTGCCAACTGATATGTTTACTAGGTGAACGCTTATACTACTATAAGAAATATCCCTTCCATGCGAGACCTTTTATACAGTACAAGTACTTTATTATTATTATTATCATTAATTTGTTTTCTCTGTCAATTGTTTGTTATTTTTTATTTGTTCCCAATCCAAGAAATTGTCTTTATTAATATTCGAGTCAGAAGCACTTCTTGCAGCCTTGTGTATGTAGTTAAATAAAGCAGCTCCAAATCGACTCAGTTGTTCGTCACGTAATTTATTTGTTTTCTCGATTTCAAATCTAACAACTCTTAAATTTGTTGCATCCGTATCAGTGGTTGCGTCAGCAAGTTGTGATATTTTTAAATTTGCTGCGTTTATAGTGTTACCCATTTTAAGACCGGGTGCCATTTTCTTGAGCGTTCTTATATTTACTGCTTCCCCATCATAAACAGCGTCTCCTATATTACTAAGTTTTTTTCCGGAAAAATCCCAATGGTCAACTAAAGAGTGCGGTGTTAATTTTTCAACGTATTGTAGTGTTACAGCATCATTCGGTAAATCAGGATCAGCACAATACCGAAGACGTTTATACTTTAAATCATAATCACCATCGCTGGTGGTTGCAATTGTTTTACTATCAACAAATTCCTTATTGGCCGCGTCAGCAGGAAATGATGGTTTGCGTAAATTAACAATACATTTTTCACGCGCATCGTAGTGGCCAATCTCATTTTTTGTTAATGTTTCTTTTTCTAAATATCTTTTTGTTACAACATCGTCTGCAAGTAATGGTTGTTTAACATTGCGGATCAGTTTTTGTTTTGCATCATAATTAGTATTGTTACCTTTTGTAATTGTGTTCTCCTCTAAATAGCCTTTTGTTATAGCATCCGATGATGACTTTGGGTTCCCCAAGTTGTGAATTATTTTCCCGTTAGCATCATAATCACCACCTGGTGTTAGAAAAAACAATTTATGAGATGGAGATTTTTTTCCCGCAGTAGAACTGGCATGTCTACCGAACTTGTCTATACTCATGTCAATTTTGTTTTCTTTTCTAAATTAAATGTGTCTACACTTGCTACTCAATCGATACTGAAGGAGACTGTCTTAATGATCCTGTTATTTATATCGGTCAAGGTCATCCAGTTTAATTTAAAAAAAAAGGAATATAACCGATGGTTATATTCCTTTTTTACTTTTTTATTTTATTTATTTCAAATCATATTTACATTATTTATTTACAATTTTTATTTACAATTATTATTTACAAACTATTTACTAAGTGCAAAGTAAGTTCTGTGGAATTGTTTCCGCATTTTCCATGAGAGACCAAGTAAAATGTTCCAGGCGTGATAGAATCCAAATCTTCATTTTGAAGTAGAATGACAAATCTCTTTGGTAGGTAAACTTGGAATTTTGGAAGTTCTCCATCTTTGTAGGGTGTATCGCTGAGAGATACCAATATTGCATCGCCAATAGAAGTCTCAACTTTTTTGAAACTGAAGACAGTGTAGTGTTTTTCTTCCTTTAGATCACAACATTTCTTCAACGACAATAAGTCCGATTTTGATTGTTCATTAAATCGGTTAGCTATTTCTTGTACGTAATTCTTCGATTCCATTTTGTTCTTGTGTTCAACAGTGTTCAAGGAGTGACTGCTCACAACTCATAGTATGTACATGTGCGTTCCGGCTTTATATATAAATACCTTTCCCCCCCCCCACTTGTTTTTTAAATTAAGACATTGGAATTTTACCCATTGCAGCCAAAATACGTTGTGTTTTAATCAAACAACAATTTCTCAATTTGTGTTTTTCATTTTTAACACTGTTACACAATCCACCTCCAGTGTTATAGTGGAAATATTTACTAATTAAGTAGTTAATTACAGTTCCTCTTGAATATCGAGAAATGAATAAAGCTTTTTTCAAACCAGTAGTATAAATTATATCAAACTGTTTACAATAATGATTCATAATATTATCTAATTCTTCGTATTGGGTAAAGCCTTCGTCCCAAGTGATGTTATGAAAATTATAAGTCAACCATTTGTTTGTTTTTTTAGCTTTGTTAAATAAGTTGTTATAATCATGAGGAGGCTTAAATAAAAAGTAATTTAACATATTGGTTGCTAAATCCATTATTACTAGCTCTTTTACAATAAATTCATTTGAATTTCCAATGAATGATTGAAATTCTATAATACATTGTTTGTTAGGAACACTTAAACATTGGTAGTTGTCTTCTCTCTCCATGGCTACTACAATGTGACTAGACAGTACTCATCAACAAATCAGTCTTATGTAATCTATCTCCTATACATACATACTACTAATAATAAATATTAAACCTAAATGCTTGCTCCATCATCTCCAACTTGTTCTTCTTCCTCATCTTCTACCTTAATAACTCCATTCTCATCCTCATCTTCAGGTTCTTCATCGGTATTACAACTGAGCATGGATCGGAATAAATCAACCTCTTGAGGAAGTCGGTTGTAAATAGAAGTATCAATTGGTCCGTAGATAAGATGTAAATTTGGTTGTTTGCAAATCGCATCAGTTAAATAGTCTTTTACGACAGGTCCGCAAAATACAAGTTGTTCCAAATATCGGTTTATAGCGGGTGTTACAGCAATCATCACAGAAAATTCTTTATCATTCAAAACCACTTTACTGTCATACTTTGTTAAATCTCTGAATCGAACACCTTGTGCAGAACGTATCTTTACATTGTCGATTTCTACGTTTGATTCAGTCAATCTTATGGAGGTCTTTTTACCATACACTTTATTAATCAAATAACACTGTACAAGATTCATGTTTTTGTTGAATGAGTTCCATCCGTGTTCAGAAAATAAAACTGACTTTGAATTGTGAGTTAGCAAAATTCCTGGTGTGAAATCCAAAGATTTAAAAACACCAATCATGATACTTTTGTCCATACTCACTGTTAATGGATACACTATTTTCAAAAAAATCTCTGAAATTGGATTTGGCATAACCTCATCATTACCTTCACCAAGGTAGTTATTCAATTTCTTCTTTTTTGCATTTTTTGAGAGTAGCAAATCTTTAGCTATATTCTTTAAGTTTTCTTTGATATTTTTTTGTGAAGTCGGTGTTTTTATTATTAATTCTTTTTCTTCTTTAGGTAATAGTAATTCTTGATCACATGATGAATCCATAGTTAGCTTGTTCGCTTGGCTCACCAATCAAAATAACTGAATCCCATCTTAGCTGCCCCCCCCGTTTTTATACCCCTCTAAAAAGGAGTGGGGGGTAATTTTTTTTTACTTATGTTATTCTTTTAACCATTCCGGTAAGTGGAGTGTAAGTCACAATCGTATCATGCAATATTAAACAATAACCTATTGTATTTGCAGGTATATTTTCTTCAAATTCAATTTCTAGTCGAATGTCTACTGCAGAAGTTTTTATAGATTCATTTTGTTTAGAACAATCAATAACCACAATCGGTGCTAAAGTTTTAAATTGTTCTGGGTTTAAAAGTGGTGTATTTATTTTGTTGTAATATGATTTCTGAAATCTTGAATACATGTCGTACAATATGCTGTACCGCTCTTTTGCAAAGGAGACATTAAGATTATCGTAGGGAAAAAATTGAGAATTTAAAAATAATTTTGCATTAACAAATTTACAAGAGTCGAATGTGCCAGCGTTTGCAGTTATGTTGTTTCTTTTGTTGGTTTGCAAAGCAAAAATAACATATCTCGGTTTTTCAAGTTGGTTGGAGGTCTTTATTTGCCACGAATGACGTTGAGTAGCTGGCATGCTGGGGTATTCATGCATTTCCCAACTTCTAAATGGTAAAACAATGTCCCTGTCCGAATTTAACTGTTTTAACAATGTTAACCTATGTTGGTCAGCCAATCGAACATGAGGAACTCTCCATACAATTTTTGAAAGAGTTAACATCCAGTCAAGTGCTGTTTCAGTTACTCCAGCTTTTTCAACAATAATGTCATAATTTGTAGAAGTCCTTAATAATACCAATTCCTGTTTTACGTTCATGACAATTCTTTGGTAGTCTTCAGCAAATCCCAATAACAATCTTAAAGGGATACAAAAGTCAAAGTGGCCTTCTTTGTCCGGTGTTATTGTTTCTTTTCCAGGAAATACGTATGTTTTGCGTGTTTTACATTCTACAAGAACTTTGTAAAAGTTAAGGTATCGTTTCTTGGTTACGATTTAAAAATATTTATACATTAAGGCGGCTGTTTCCCTTCACGAAAAACGCTCAAAAACATGGGTTTATAGTTCAATGATTCGCTCCTTATTGTTAATCGTATGGTTACACTTGAAGTGTCATTGGGAAGGGGAAGAGCTGTTCTAGTGTATTATAACCATTTTCTGTTTTTGAAAGTTGTGATTTATTTTAGTAATTGGTCAGTGAAGTATGCAACATTTAAAATGTCATTATTGACTATTTTAAATTTAAAAAAACCCTAAAAATCAACTTATGGTCTACTAGATTAAATAACACTCATTGTACCTCATTACAGTTATAAACACAAACCGTACAGTTGAAATACGAAAGCACGTTTTAACCCTCTAATCATTGATTCGTACGAGCCGAGTGGACATTCTATGAACTATTTGCTCCAACTTATATAGACCCATCCATGTTTAAAGACCAACCTAAAAACATAAATGTAGATTAAAACAGAAATCTCTTTATAGTCAAACCACCTTCCACTGCTTATGGGCACTGATCGTGGCTTTCTTCTCGTTCTGCCGGCCAACATTTCAATCACTTATTACCAAAAATCACATTCCACTTCAATCAATTGTTGTTCTTAATAAATTTAGTCAAATAACTAGCTGAGTTTCAAATGATATCTTCAAAATACATACCTTTAGGTTCACCTGATTCTTAGTTAACCTAAATTCCTATAGAATTTTAAACAGTATTACCTTTTGTAGTTTGTACTGTAAGTTTTGTAAAAAAAAAAAAAAAAAAAAAAAAAAATAAAAAAATCCACTTTTAAGATCAAAGTTAAAAAAAAAGAGCAGAATAGTTGAGAGAAATGAATTTTGTCTAATATACATACACGAATAATTTTAAATATTCTATGATGTATTGAAGATTTGGTTAAACATTTTTTTTTTAACAGAATTTTTCAAAAGAAATTGCAAATGATCAAGAATGAAATTGCACGTTGGAATTGATTTACAAATTCCTAGTTAGTTTGATAGAAAAATATATTTAGTTTGAAGTTTTAATTTTCACCTATTTTTCAAATCTATGCGTTTGTATTATAATTCTATTTTGTATTATAAAAAGCAAACCCAGTGCGTAATATGACAATGTTTAAAATAACACCTCATACACAGCTTTTGGAAAATATATGGTTTCGCAAATAACATTGTTCTTATGGGATTAAAACCACTATGACCGAGAGCTCTGCGGACTCTTAATGTTGAGATCATTGTTTTCATATTAGTTGCAGAAACATGATCATTCTTATCCTTATATTTGATAAGACTTTTTTTTATCCTTATATTTGATGGTGTCTAGAACACGTGAAGCCGTTTTTTTAGACACCACTAAAGAAGTCTGTGCTGTCCATGTTGGGTGGTAATCAGTGTACCCGACATTATTACCAAATGTACGGATGTTGTGTGGGGAGATAACTTAGTATGAGGCTTGTCAATTAGCAGAAGCATTGGATCTGTAAAACCGGGACAATGACCGGCCACAAGTTCCGGGACAGGTGTGCAGCTGCTGTAAAACCGTCACAAGACCGGCCGCAAGTCCCGGGGGGCCAGGTGAAATGGATAAGTGATACAGGCAAACTAGTGTGAAAACATCATGTAAGAAGGAATATTTACTATTACGTGAACACAAACGGTTTCTTCAATATTTTAAATATGTTATTAGGTCTGTATCCAGACAAAGTATCATCTCCTACCTCTTTTATTATTATTATTATTATTATCGGTTTAGGGGCGTCGCAATGTTGTTTGCTTACCATAAAAAAAAACAAAAAAAAAACAGGCAAACTAGCGTGAAAACATCATGTAAGGAGGAATATTTACTATTACGTGAACACAAACGGTTTTGTGTGACGTTTATTTGTGCTGTATTTGTACCAAAACGTATTACGATAATAAAAAAAAACAAGTTTTAATACAATATTAAAGTACATTTGTCTGTGTGCTTTGTAAATTAATAGCTTTCTAATTGTTTCATGCTTGATCATTTTAAGTTTTTGAACAAGCTAAATATTTAGTTTGTAACTAAATTACGAATCGTTCGTAAGCTGTTTGATTAGACATTATAAAGATGTTAAAGAGCTGTTTAAATTAGTAATCTTCTATACAGTCAGTCTTAGACGTTTATATTATTATGGATGTAGGCTAATTTAATTTATAGGCAACTATTATCTAATTTTTAAAAGTCTTAAAACTAATAACTTGTTATCGCAGGCCTACATAATCCAAAGTATCATTGAAAAAAACGTAAGTGTGAAATACAATTTCAGATAAAATATAGGCTGTATAAAAATACATATAAAAAATTAATAATAAAATGAGTTAATTGAAATAATCGACAATGTTGAGGAGCGATGAAACGGAGTTTAAGCTTGAGGTAAACAAGCCAATTAAGGCTTGTATAGCCCAAGACTTTAATTCAACACCCGTCCGGTCACTTGTACGTGCAGCCACGTACCGGGTACTTTTTAAAATACATTTTTATCATATGGTATATAATTTTTTTACTATTTAAATCATGAGAATGTTTATTTTGAATTTAGATTTCAGCTGTATAACAACAAATGGTTGTTAGAACATTAAATTTAATATTTACTGTAGAACATACGGCCAGATTTTACTAAATTAAAAGAGAAGATTAACATACGTCTATTTTTATTTCATGTGTATGATCTTAACAAACGTTGATAAAAGTTAACTTATTACTTAAGTTGTTTTTCCATGACAAAAGAATATGACATAAGAAAATATGTTTTGCTAAACCACAGTTAGGTATGTGATGAAATATTCAGTCTAGCAGAAAATTTACATCATCCTTTTAAATGTTTTAGCTTTTTATATATGCCTAGACTTCATATCTTCCACAAAGTTCCTTGGTGATTTTTTTGTTGCTTATACATTATTTTCTGTACGGTTTTACTTAGCAATAAGTTAAGCTTTTAAGGATTAAATTATGGTGAATTAAATACGGTATACTAGAAAATATTGAACTTTTGTAATGACTAAACCAATTTACAGGCCTTTTGCTTTTAATAATATCTAGAGATGGGTCTACAGGTTTATTATTTTAATTAAATAAATTAAAAAATAAATCTTTCACAAAAGCATATTTCTCTTGAAATATCTACTTGTAAAGTACTTTAGTATTGTTTTTTATAATTATTTTCTGTCTATTAATTGGACTACTTCAGTTTTAAAAACTAGTCTACGAAATAAGTATATATTGAATACAATTTGTTAAATTATAATTGTAATAAATAATTTTCCATTTGACAACTTTTCCCTCAAAATATAATTTTAGAGTTTATTAATGTTGTTATTATAATTATTTTCTGTCTTTTAAAGACTACTTTAAGTATTCAAAAGATAATTTAATAAAGTAAATAACAAACAGATCAATCATCTCAATTAAAAAAAGTTCAAAGTCGTTCATCTCATTATAGTTGATAACAAATATTAAGCCATTCGATAAAAATGCATATGTATTAGTTGTAATATAACTGATTATCATAAAAATAACACATTGCTAAACAATTAGCCACACTAAAGAAGAACTTAACAGTATGGGTGAAATAGTGGAGATAAAATATAAACTAAAGTTTAAAAAAAACTGCTATTCATCTTTTAATGCTCCATCTATTTCACGCTACTTCTACGCATATGATCGTACAGCAACGTGTTTGTGGAGCAAAACATCCAATAGATAAAGCGTTGCGCATTTACGAACTTGTCAGAATTGTCTCAACTCTTCTCTATGGATGCTAACACTTACGACAATATTCAACATCCAACTGTTTCCTCTACAACACGTAGCACAACACAGGAAAATTATGTTTGTCAAGGTCAATTGCCGTAGAATCTACCAGTACAAGTAATGGAAGTTAGCAGTACCGTAAATCGAATTGAGCTTTATATATTAGATTTCTGTTTTATTTTTGTCAAGTCGTCTTGAGCTTTAAAGTCTGTAGAATTCATTCTATATAGGAATCTTTCATTACATTTCTGAGTGGCTTTCATTACATTTCTAAGGATAGTTTAAGACTGAGAGCTGAAGGAAACTATAGAAGCCTCCACCACTTTCCCTCTATCACATGTGTTGTTTATAGCCTTCGTGCCAGCTGCGCGGATAATGAACCTGGCTTCCAGTTGACAACAAGAAGATGTATCTCACTGGAAGTGCGAATAGGTTTATATATACGTACATGTACAATCTAATACTGACTCAAAGTTTACTTTTTATTTCTAATTTTGACTCAGTGTTTACAATATCGATTCAGAGCTTACAATTTTGACTCATGCAATGGGATTTATATTTAAGGTGGCCATTTCCCAAATCGCCGAGTTAAATTGGTTATGAAATGAGTTGGGTTGACATTCTTACATATGAGACCTCGACACAACGTTGTACGTACTTTAAGGCGAATATGAATGATGATATGAGTGTAGGGTGAGTGTAGTCTGGTTACTAACTGCGTTCAACTTTTCCTCAGAAAGGGCAATTAGAGTAGAAGTAAGGTCGTGTTGTGAGAGTTTTCTAAGTCCTCACCGAAGCGGGGAATAGAGCAGTAAGTAATTCTCACTTTGAACTACAGACTGATCTATTCCCCGCTCTGTTTTTTTAGGATAGTGATTGTTCAGTCATAATTAAGACTCAGGACTACATGATTTAGACGGGTGAGTGTGTGTTGTCAAACGCTTTGCATGGACAGAGAGACAACAGGTACGGTTTGCGTGACCACTACCCTTTACACAGTTTGTAAGGTTAGGATGCGGTGGAGGTAAGGAATGACAGAAACAATCACGAGTGGTATTATTATTTAAGCGGCCCCCCTCCACCCAACACCCTTTCGTAAACCTATAGTTCGTGCTAACAAAGATGGACTTCAAGCATAGTGATGTTTAATACTAGTAGTACCGGACGATCCATTTTAAGTATTGCCACAGATAAAAAGAAACAGAGGTCACTTTCTTATGGCCACAGCGAACGTACAAGTATCGTTTTACATAGATTACATCTTGTGTACGTCTCTGTACATCTGTAGCACTAATTATTTCGTTTATGCTTGAGGATTTGCGTGCGATTGGTATATAGTCAGTTTCAACCGCGATATCTACAAAAGAACACGGTATGTATTACGGGAACCTCCCATGACGTCACACAGGCTGGGTGGAACAACTAATTAGCACAAAAATATTTGTTTAATTCTCGTAGTTACATTTCCAGCTGATTGGTGGCAAATAGCTTGCTTACTATGTAGCTGAAAGCTTTAATGATAAATTTAGTTACCAGTATATAAAAGAATAACGAAACCAGCTGATTTCACCCATGTGACGTCACAATCTACTGCGCAAGTGACTATGTAGTCTAGTAGGTCCGTCAACAATACTGGTTGAAAGTGTGTTATATCTTCACAGAAACTACACCACTAGGTCTACTTACACACTCCACCTCAAAACAACTGATAATTATAAAAGACAGGAAATTTAGCGTCGTATTAGAAATATATCTGTGTGTAAAAAATTAATACACTGGAAGATGGGTGTGTGATTTACATATACACATGGTGCAGATATTTCTAGTTGACGGTGTTTTAAAAACATTTTGTCCTTGGACAAACGGAAGGAAAGTTTTAAACGAGATACAAAATTATGGTGTTGCGTTAGTTGTAGAAGTTGTTTTGTAGATAAAGCGAACACAATGAGTAGTTGTCAGAGTGTGGTAAGTGTTCCATCAGAAAGCACACCCTGTGAAAACTATCCAGCCAATTGTTTTCTACTTTATGGCCGGAAATTCTCATCGGTGCCGAAAAGGACGAGATAAAAATCGTTAGCCCTATCTCATATTTATTTACTGTTTTATATTATATAAATAACAATATAAATATATAAATATATTGCAGATCCAATTTCGTGCAATGGTTACATCTTTAAGGTTTTTTTATTGAAATTTGTGTGCGCTTCTTTCTTTATTTTATTTTCGTACTTTATTTTTTATGTCATAATGTTTATAATTTAACGATTCACTGAGCAGCATCAGCTAAGCATTTTCTTAATTTTATTTTGAATGTGTGAATTATTTAAAAAATAATTTTAGATCAATTATTAAAAAAACTAGAAACATATTCAAACAAGAACTGAATGTTACGGATAAGGACATTTCAACGTAACTATTAATTTATTTTTCATATCAGTCTTAACTAAACAATTCTGATTCGCGTATATGATGTAAAATATAATAATAGACCAACCATTGACAACGGAACGCGAATTTGTGTACATTTTCGCCATAAGGACGGCCGGCTAGCAGTCTTGGATGTCCGGATCCAGATTTTAACAAAAATCTCTAAAATGTGTTATAAGTAGAGGATTAATTTCGATACTAACTTCCTTAGGTAATCTCTGAGTTCCAACCCTAAAAATTATTACTAGAATTTTTTGATTTACATGTATTAATATGGGTAGCGTTGTGTTGTAACCCAGCTACTAGGGGACAGTGTTGAGGAAATTGTAAGTGATAGACTCGGTCCTCTTGATACCGACATGGCGTCCGCTCAATGGTTGCTATTGGCGTGAATACTATTAGAGGAGTCTAGGTTATCCAAGTCAGGTAGTAATCAAAGTCCTGGCGTTGTGTATGGATTTTGAGTATAAGGTTTGTCAATAAGCTAAAAATCAGGTCAATGCTACGTGGTTCAGATTCCACTGAAGACTGCAGGTCCCTTAGTTGCCCTGGCTATTTCTGATGAACAGTCGAACTCACCTAGTAACCAGACTACACAGGACATCCACAGTCAACCTACACTTATGTAGACTGATCACTCATAATAGCTTTAAAATAAACTCATTTCTAATAATAACAATAACAACATGAAAAGGTTCAGAATGAGCTTCAAACTGTACACCAAATTTCCAAAAATTTAATTTAAAATTCACAAACATTGAAGGATCTTTTCCGTTAATTCACTGCCATAACCATAACTTAGGTTAACCTAAAATAACCAAGCGAAACCTAACATAACATATATATAAACTAACCAACATAAGCTAGCCAAAGTAGTGGTAGTGAATTAACGGAAAAGGTCCACATTGAATCGGATGACGAGTTGCACTAAGACAATAAGTATTAACAAAAATCCTCATTCACCGAAACATTCAGTGATTTAACTGACGCATTTATAAATATATAGTTTAAAACAACAATAGTAAACCATATTCCAATCTGACAGAAAGGGTAAGTGCAACGGACATGCCAGTCTGCAGCAACAATGAGACCACTCGTCGATCAGCTGATGTGTGTTACGACGCCGAATACGCAATCAGCTGATTTGTGTTATGTCATTGCCAGCTGTAGCGGCATTGACCTTAGTTGTCAGACTGGCAGCCGCCTGCTCGCCAATACAGTACAAGTGGTGTATAGAAAATCATGTTATACAATGAGGTTATATTGCAGAATGAGTTTATATTTGTTCATTAAAAAATGAACAAGTATATCGCATTACACACTCAGTAAGTGTGAGTTAGTAACATAATAGAGTGATAATCACTATCGTTATTTTTTTCAAATGATTAATTTTAACCTCTTTGTAATATTCCACTGAACTGAAATAAGGTTGATAAGCATTGATGTTGTACGAATAAAAGTAGAAAATTATAACTTTAAAACAGTGAAGACATTTTCACTACTTTAGAATGCCTTTAATGTTTCATTCATAGTTAGGACAGTAAATAGAAAATTATGCCTTGTAAAGTACATTATTATTTTTATTTATTTATTTACTTTGCATCCAGCCACAATAACTGGTTCCGTGGGTAGATAAATTCCTAGTACATGTCATGTCATAATGTATTGTCTTTTAAAAAGGGAATAATTCATTATTTCTATTACGAAAACGTAAAACGTATACACAGGAAAAAACAAGTAGATCTACAGTAAACTTTCAATTATCTCAATCAATTCTGACCAGACCACACTTGGATTATAAAAAATTCAGATAATTAGATTGTCAACAAACATTTTATTTTATTATTGTAATGTTTGTTGAAATGGAATAAAAAATATAGATTTAAAACGTGAAAGAGCATTTATTAAGTTATTAATTATATAATTACAAAGTATGTTTCCTGGCAGAATTTGTTTTTGTTCTTTTAAGACGGTATTAAAGTGTACAGTATTTATTGATACATATTAAGCGTTAATTACTGTGATAAACGTATGTATGATTTATCTTTTAAAAGATTAAAATGCCATTGTACATTGCTATTCGCTGTTGGCTTTTTCAGAACAAATGTTTAAAGCTGGAATATTTTAAGCTTTATTTGTATGACATTTTGAAAGCAATTCGGAAAATCGGCAATTCAAATAGCTGGAGTTCGGATAATTGGAGTTATATTGTACTTACTACTCGTAGAACAGACAGAGAGCGTTGCGAATAAATCACTACAAATATTAGGCGCAAGTAAGTGAGAAAGAAAATTAACGGTCAATACCAGCCCGACTTGATTTGTAAAGGGTAGCGTAAGTTTTTATGTCTAATTAGTTAGTACACTATATTTATAATATAACTTTAAAAATCAATTAAGTTAACGTGTTTATGGTCACACCCAGTTTCATACTTTTGTAATCATCAGCTATGCATGCTTTACAAACTGTAAAATACATGGATGTACAATACATGGATGTATACATACATACATATACTTACAATTTTTAGCCATCATAGTACTGTGTGTTTTTTAAAGTCAGTCTGTATGTGTTAAAACGTTTTTTAAATGAAATACAAAGATTTCATTACGTGACAAAATTTAGTCTTTAAACAAATATGACACATTATCTTGAGGAAGTATACCATCAGGTCTTTTATTAACATAAATTTCCACATGTATGCTCTTGCGTGGATTTGTCGCCCACTCTGGAACGTAAGGACAGTTCATCGATAACCAGAACACGTCAAAGGTCAGTTCAGTTGCTATTTCTTCATTATTTTCCAATTGACAAATCTCTTTAGCACGGATATACACATACTTATTTTTGAAAGGCAAACTGAGTATATTTCGATTAAAATTTATTCTGTCTTCCATGGTATTTAAAGTTCTGGTTAATATGATAGTTGATGCCATATTTTGTTTAATTATCAAATTGTTTAATATATCAGTTAATAAAATTAAATGAATAGAAAATAATAATTATATAATTAAAAAGAATGAAAAGACGATCTTATGGAGGCTGAGTCAAAAAGCGACTAAAGAGCATGTGTAAGCAACTTGCTTATATATTGCTCAAAACAGGTGCTTTTATTCCACCTGTCGTTTTAATGATTTATAATGTACAGTGTGTCAATTATAACAGTACTGTGTACTGGAACAGATTAGGGTCAAAGACCTCTGCAGCTGGTTGATACCTTATATAGGCTTCAACGCTGCGAACGCGACATTTTTTTAAATTAGATCCCCCACTGACTGTTATTCATTTTACAAAAGTTATAGAAGTGCATTTACATTTCTAAATAGGACATGTTGTTTACGAATAAAACACAATGTTCCATATATTTCTTTGTATGGCTTGAACTGGTACAGCTTCCGTAGAAATCCGATAGAAAGCGTTACGATGTTCAATTACCTCGGTCTATAGTCCGTCGGTGAAACTGGTTTCTAAGCAACTTTGAAAATACGCTGTCGCTCTCTGTAACTCAAGTGTTGCATTTTTTAAATCCTGTTTTTGTACCCGACAGATCACCTTGCTGCGATTTGAGCTTTGGGTTAGATTCAAACGTATCGTTTAAATAACATGTCTATTCTTTTTAAAGTTCTAGATTAAAATATGCGAACATCATTCGATAATTAAGAGTAAATTTCGATTATTATCAGTTTACTAAAAAAAGTTAGAAAGTGTTTGTCATTGTATTTTAAAGTGTGGTTAATCAATAAGGAATTTTACTACAGGTACATATATATTACACAATAAACCATATATAAGAAAAAAGTCTGCATCATAATTAGCAAATAAAAATTTTGTTAATTTTTAATTTGATCTAAAACCCTAGTTAGTGAGTAATTACATTAAGTAAGAATATAAAAATTTAATGAGTGTGCAGGCTTTGTTAGTAAATAAGCATAGCTGTTCTTTAAAGAAATTGTACTTTGTAGCCGCAACATTTATAGCATTACAATAGCAGTTTCGACTTCATTTAGTCTCATCAGGTATACGTAATTTGGAAATCATATATATTTATTATAATCAAATAAATATGATTTACAAATAGTATACGACCGCTTTGTTTGTTTACCAATAATAAATTTGTTTTCTGTTAATATTTCGAAATATAAATTTTAAGCGGTCTTTCTTACGTTTAATTATTCCATGCAAATTTTTTAGCAGCCACGTTAAAATTCAATTTTATTTTATCCATTTTTTCAATCATCATTTTTTGAGGAACTTTAACTTTGATTTTTTTCTTTGTTTCTTCAACTTCGAAAAGAACAATGTTGGATTGTAATATTTCTTTAAAAATGTAGCTGCACTTTTTGTTTAATTTATTAATTCTTATTGGTTTTTTAGCTTTTACGCACAGTTGCATATTTTTTTGTAGCAAAAAGTTAATTTTTTTTTCTAATTTTATCTGTTTGTTTTCGAGTTCTTCAATTTTTTGTATGTAACATTTGGTTTGATTATCCGGTTGTTTTATTTTTATTGGAGAAGATTTGGAAGTGTGTGCATGACAAAAATGACTATTTTTAGCCACTATGGACGTACACTGCTTTCCTTTATTAGAACCCTTTACTAAAATAAATTTGCATATTTGTTTTGGTCGATTTTTTGGTTTTGTGCTGTTTGTTGGAAGATCTGGAAGGTATTTAGTTTTAGTACAATTTTGTGAAGGGTGATTTTTTTTGAAATTTTCATATATTTTATCGTTTAATGTTTGTATTTTTTGGTCTTCAGAGTCTAGATTAATTTCTTTTACTAGTGAAGCTAACTTATCATCTTTATTTTCTTTCGATTCGGCTTCTATTTCTAGTAGCTTCTTTTTGGGGTCGGCCCAATTTAAAGACATTAAAACAACTTCTTCTTTCTTTGGCGGTGTTTTAATCGGTGACACTAGATTTATGACAGGCATAGAGTAAAAAAGTTTAGCTTCGTCCAAAGACATAATGTAATACTTATATAAGTTTAATAAATTTAAAAAGATGTAAAAATTTAGGTGTAGTAAAAGAAATTTGCTGAATTGATATTTAAAAAGATTTTAAAATTATTTTAACAGATAAATACAAATTCTAAATAAAACTTTTAAAACTAGCGATGATAAGAAACACAAAGAACTAAAGTTTTATAGCAAAGAGAACCACTGTCTTGTGTAGAGTACAAAACAAAGTGATTGCAATTTCAAAATGATGCTCCCTTTTATACCATTTAATTAATGTTAAGTAGTGAAAAATTTGAACTTGCATGACAAAAGTTGAGTATTTGCAGCTGTTTTCCTTTATGCTTTATAAAAAGCAATTACTTTGATACAATTATAAAATGAACAAAGTCATTTACATAAATTCAAGGTCAAGTAGTAATTAAAATTTTTTTAGCCGTCTTGTTTTGTCGATAGACATTATTTTCATATCAGGCCATGAATATGAAAACATTGCCGAAACAAAACAAGGCGGCTATTTCTTTTTATTTTAAGTGTTGTATTGTACAAAATGTGACAAAAAAGTTGAAAATGTGAATGTAGTCTTGTTAATATTGAAATTTGACTGGTTTTTCAATATCCCACTTTATTATAACCTAAGTGGGAGCAGGTAACATAGCAAGTTAATCACTAACAAGTACGTATATTATTCAAAGTATTTTTTTTAATATCGTTAAGTCATTTGTAAATTGTTATTGACTGACGCGCTTTTATTTAATACTCAGCAAAAAAAATGTCTTGTATGTAGTGTATAATTTTTATATTATCACCTGCTTAGCAAAGAAATACATTGTTGCTTTAGCTAAGCAACAATGTACAATCTTTACTTGTAAATTAAAATATAAAGTATATGATAAAGGCAATAAACCTGTATCACATAGCTAAATATAATTATACATTGAGGTATAATAATGTTATGTACAGTGTCGTATATGTTATAACAAAAAAAATGTATAAATGTTCTGCTAACAAAAAATTGAGAACGCGTAAGGAAACGTTCTGCGAATTCTTAAATTAGCAGTGAAAACACAGACATCAATCTGTATTTTATGTGTTTTTGTCGGGTGATGTGTTTATTTTTATCGAAGTTTTTATTACTATTATTGTGTAATATGTTTATTTATTACTAATAATTATTATTAAATAATCTTTTTGTAAAAAACTGTACACATTCAAATATTTAAATTTATTTAACTCAAGATGTTTCAAAAAGTTTTTGAGGATGGGAAAAATTCTCAATTCATGTGAGTTATATTTCCACAAATTCCATCAATATCTTATTCAATGAAACAACTTTTGTTAAATTTCTATATTTTGATATGCACTTTTGCACAATAAGCTGAAGTGAACAAAATTAATAATAAAACTGTGCTCCTGAAAAATACATTTTTATTAATATATAATAAAAGGTATATATCAAAATAAACTAATTTATTTAACTCAAGATGTTTCAAAAAGTTTTTGAGGATGGGAAAAATTCTCAATTCATGTGAGTTAAATTTCCACAAATTCCATCAATATCTTATTCAATAAAACAACTTTTGTTAAATTTCTATATTTTGATATGCACTTTTGTAAAATAAGCTGAAATGAACAAAATTAATAATAAAACTGTGCTCCTGAAAAATACATTTTTATTAATATATAATAATAGGTATATATCAAAATAAACTAATTTATTTAACTCAAGGTGTTTTAAAAAGTTTTTGAGGACGGGAAAAATTCTCAATTCATGTGAGTTAAATTTCCACAGATACCATCAATGTCTTATTTACTAAAACAACTTTTGTTAAATAAATTTTCTATACTTAGATATACACTTTTGTAAAATATCCTGAAAAAACATATTTAATAATAAAACTCTGCTTGAACAAAAGAATGTTATTTTAGAAAAGATCTAAGAAGAAATAAATACTACTACACCAAAGGTTAGTGTTTAATGCATGCACAAAGAACAAGATGCAATACGGTATAGTGACCTCTACAAGGGAATGGAAAGGAATGGATAACCGTACAGACATGTGGGCTCTATTTATCACTTCATTCGTCAAAATAATTTTGTAAAACAAAAATTTAGGAAAGGAAGAGACAGATGTTCTTTGCTAAAAGAAGTTGAGTTTAAAATTAATTTACAAAAGACAGTTAGTAGAAAACAAATTTTAAATTCAACAAGAGGGTGAATGTATAATTACAGTTATTTGCACACTGATCGTCATTTATTAAAATTCAAACTGAAAGCGGGCTATTTCAAACATCTGTTCGCCATCAAGGTAACGGACTACTAAAAACAGCTGTTTGTGAACCAAATGTTGTACAGTTTTAAAATACTTTTTATTTTTCAATAATACTATCTGTAAAACACGTTTGTTTTTAATAATAATATTTTAAAGTATTTGTTTTTAAACTGGATGTTGTATTATGTTGGAGTGTATTAATTCCTTTAGTTTAATTTAAACATTGACTTAAAATAATACACTGAAAGTAACAACAATAGAATTCAAAATAGTAATATGCTTCAAAAACTATTAATTGAGAGTGTAATAATCCTAGTAGAGTCAAACAATATAGCAATGATTAGAATTTTTTAATCAATAATACATTTTAGAAAAACAGATAAGTGATTGTCAAATCGGTTGGAGGGGGTTATTAAAATTTATAAAGAAACAACGGTTTTAACAGATGGTTCCTTGCTAAATTTAATTTTTTAAATTTATTAGAGTCAGGTTTTATTTAACTAGATGTAACACATATGTTGCCCTCATTCTATCGCTAGCTTGCTATCTAGCATGAGCTAACAATTCATTTACCGTTTATCGGTTTTTGAAAATATACATAATTAACTAAACATTACTTCACTTTAGAAAAATACATCATAAAAAAAAAAATAAATTATGTCATCTACAATTTTAAACAATTAGTTAAACAAATACAATTTAAACAAAGATGAAAAAACACTATCTAACCAAATTAAAATGTAATATTAAAAACAAATTAAACCATATACAAACGAAGCCTACATTTACAATTTAGGTTTAAAATTAATTTGGACTACTGACAGGTGATTGCAACCGGATAGTCATTAAAATTAAACGAGGAACAACCGGAAGACTCGACGCTGCTCAAAAGATAGTCTTGTTTTCTTATCAAACCATCAGAAGCAGGTGCTTGCTCATTTCACAAACTTTATTAAAAATTTATTGCGTGTTATAAAACTGTTTGTACGGGTCGGGACAAACTTATTCCACTGCAAAGCCTCTTCCGAAACAGTTAACAAAATTATTATGGATAATGATCAACACTTTAATATTACTTCAACTACAGCGCCTCACACTTTTCCAGAAGAACAAATAGACAGAAATCAACCGATTCAAGAAAGCATTGTAACAACAAATTCAAATTTAATTCTCTTTCGTATTAATCAAATTGAACAAAATCGAAGAAGGCGGCATCAACACTTTAATATTACTTCAACTACAACGCCTCACACTTTTCCAGAAGAACAAATAGACAGAAATCAACCGATTCAAGAAAGCATTGTAACAACAAATTCAAATTTAATTCTCTTTCGTATTAATCAAATTGAACAAAATCGAAGAAGGCAGCAAGAAACTTTATTATCTAATGAACGGAGAATTCAAGAAGCATTGGCATTAAGAAGAATGAACCATCCATCTTAGTAAAAAAAAATTTACTTTTAAGAACTTCTTTTTTATTTTTAATTTGTAATAAAAACTAAATTATTTGTATTTAACAAAACATTTTAAATAAACTTTTAATATATTTAACAATTATTTTTAAATGTGTTTGTTACAAATATTTATATTTAATTAATAAAAAAAAAATTCCAAATAATATTTTTAATATTTATTGCAGTAGTGGCAAACCAGGCACTCTGGCACAGAATTTAGAAATACATGTTAAGCATTTTTGTTTGTAAATTATTATTGTACATAATTTTAGTATGTAAATAATAGTTTAAAATTAAATTGTAAATAACATTTTCAATAAAAAATAAAATAAAAAAATTAAAAAAATAAAAAAAATCTAATTAATTTTTATTATTAATAATTTTTATTATTAATATTAAAAATTAATTAGATTTTTTTTAAACTTTCAAATGACCTTGAAAACAATGACGTCATAGGTATGACGTCACTTCATGGTTGGCTGATTATGACGTCACTTCATGGTCGGCTGATTATGACGTCACTTCCGGGTCATGCTCAACAGAGCGTGTAATTTATTCACTGTGCCAGAGTGCCTGGTCTGCCACTACTTACGTATGAAATCATCTAGTATTTAAGTTTATTTTCTAGACTTTGCCGGCCTTTTGAACTTTATTTCCTGGAAAAAATATTTATGAACTTAAGTTATATATGCATAAATATATGCACACACACACACATATATAGTATATATGCATAAGTATATATATATATATATATATATATATATATATATATATATATATATATATATATATATATGCATAAGTATATATGCATTAAATACTAGTGTAATATAACCATCGATATATGATTGGCAAATCTTTAATCAGAAAGGTATTAATTATTTACCGATACATTTTCCCAAGGAGAAAAATCCAATGCATACAATCTCACGACCGTGACTCTGACAATAAGTTCAGGCCACAGAGCTTAAAATATTTTGGGTATCCTACAAATTTATCATTGGCGATACTAGTTAATTCTCATGGGGTAGTAGAGCCCGTGGCCTCGAGCGTTCTAAGGCGTCAGGACATTGAATCTGGGTTAGAAATAACGCATGTTATAATCTTAGCCTTGACTTTTGATTTCCAACAGTAATATTCACCTTGTACTGTTCTGATTTCCCTGCACACATCAATAGTCCATGAGGAATGGGAAGAGTGAGGTTAAAAAGAAGATCGGTCTCTTCTTTTTATAAAAAAAGTTCCCTCAGCTGGTTATTTTACAGAGTGCTGGCTCAGTGATTTGGACTGCTTTACAGTCCGAGGTTGCTCTCAAGAAAATTCCAAGATTCGAATCCTCAACTAAGCTATAAATCGTGCCATGTAAATTCCACTCCGGTGCCTCTCTGTGAGTGAGGGTGCAGGGGGTGCGCGGGTAAAAACGAATGTCAGCCTGAAAACATTGGTTTTCTGTGAAAAAAGCCGACCAAGTTTATTATTTTATTGCTCTGAAGAGACGAGCCCTTCTCTTAGGGTTTTAGTGTACTTGAAGAGACCAACAGATCACTAGTCAGTCACAAACTGTCTCCTGTCCAGTAACACTCCTTTTTACTGGCACCCAGCAGTTGATAATGCAGTAAACCTATCCTTGTGCTCGGGCCGGAGATGGACAATAGGAAACATGTGCAGACCCTTATACGTAGTATGGAGTTTGGTTAGTACCGTTGACCCAGAGCGGGACTTATAACGGTCGGTACTTCATTCATTGAATAAAGATTACGCACAAGCCTGCTAGACTTGTGAACTGGTGAGTGACGTTTATTTAAAAAGAATAAAGATATTGAAACATACTTGCAAGAAATATTCAATACAAGTTTTTTATTTCGGATGAATTTTTGCTCCTTAAACTTGAAATTGTAACCTTTATGAAATGAAACCTTATCTGAAGAACACAAATAAATTTCAAAACCAACTACATCCTCTTTCATCGCAGCCTGTAGCCACAGACGTGAAGTAAACACGTTAAGTCCACTGCTGTCATAATCTTGTCAGCGTTTAATATAAACAGCAATGTATTGCAGAACTCGCCCCAAGTCAATGATGCTATCCGTCGCCGCTCGGCTTGGTGCCATCCTTTGTCTCCATCTCTACCCCAAACAAGTATTGTTCTCCATGACGTAGACAGGACGGAACTTCGCACCCCCTTATCATTGTTCTAGTTTTCTATATCTCATTGTATCCCACTTCAGCTGGTTCGTTCTCTCGTCATTGTTCATGTCTTGATTCAAATCACGCCTATAAGAACATAATGTTACATGTTGCTCAACTTGTTTACAAACACTGATAATTCCTGTAAGTCATTATGTCGTGCAATTTAACTTTTAACCCCCCCCCCCTCCACTATTATCTTAACCTCTGAAATTTATGTTTAAATGGAAAATCTGAAAGGTTCGAGTAATGGGACAGCTATTGAATAAATGTTATAATAGAATACTCGTATATTCCTACACAATCATGTATCAGCAGTGTTACTGGAGTACTGTACGTGTATAGGTGGGTGGGTGGGTCACTAGCACTGTGCGTGTATGGGTGGGTGGGTGAGTCACAAACACTACGTGTATGGGTGGGTGGATCAATCTTTAAAAAATTGAGCTAATGACAATCTCCAAGTACAAGCTTCAATAGCTCTCAGGTTCGTCAATGCCTAAGACAAAGACAGGATCGTAGTGTATGGATATCCCTCTCCAATGACAGCTGTACATTCGTTTTAATAAATAAACATCTCGGATAAAACAAAATCAGCTGTTTTTTTTTTTTATCTTGCATCAAAATATTTTGAACAGACTGTACACAGTAGACGTAGGAGAAGTATGATGGTATTATTCACTATCTCCCTTGCACTACCTCTCCTCCGCCTAGCACCATACCTGTCTGTACATAGCTCGTAGCATGAAAATGTCTTGGGTGTCTTTGATTCGTATTTATGTTGACGCTTTTATTACTATTATAAATATAAAATGATAAAGTAGTTGACTCGATGTTAACGTAACTTCACCGAAAATAACTTTTCTAAAAAGATGGATGTTATGTTTGACGTAAACCCTTAGTAGTTTTTTCTATATTTCTTTGGGCAATTATTTGTATCTGATTGTGAATTTTTTTTAATTAGCAAAATAAATAATTACTGTAGTAGGGATTGTTGGGAATACCTACAACATTTTAGCAAATGTAACGCAATTATCACAATAAGAGTAAACGATCAACATATTCTTTTTCTTTGGAAATGAATTATCGGAAATATAAAATAAAATTATTATTTATTCGTTTATAAATTATTATAAACTTAGATCACGAAAAATGTGTAAATAGCGTAAATAATATACTTTCTAATATGTTTATTAAGTGTAAATTAAAAAGTTGAACCCGATGCTCATTAGTTTTATACGTAACGTTATGTTTTTACACTAAATACGCCTTTTCCCTATGTAAAACCTCCACATTCATTGAGACATCGGGCTTCGACTTTAAGAGGATTGAGTTGTGTAATTAGAAAAGGCGGGAAAAGAACTTCTGAGAGATTACAACTTGGTAATTTAATTTTTGTAAGCGCATTACTTTAATAACCTACAAAATCCAATTTTCTTTGTTTTAGTTTTTTTAGGTTTTAAGCAAGGGAATAAATTAATTATGATGTAAATTACTTTAAAATCATTACTTGTACTATAGTATTATTTTAGACTGTTATTTTCGTTATCTCTACGTGTCTGAATTGTGAATATTTGTTACGATTGTTAGTTATTTTTTATTAATATAAATAAATAAGTTTACATTTTTCAAAAACACCTTTATTACATACAATTACTAAAAAAATATATTTTATATTACTAAGCCATCTAAAATTTACATAACTGCCTGTGAATAATCCCTTTTCCCTTTTTAGGCAACCATTGCTTGAAATCATTTTAAAAACTCCCTTTTTATTTAAAAATATATAATTGGAAAATGGGCCTGTAATGTTCTTTAGTATCCCAGAATTTTTTTTTAAATTTGTCGAGGCATTTCAACTATTTTTGGTATCATAATAAAAAGTTGAATTTTATGTATTACTTTCACAATTATTCAATTTTGTAACTAAGGGTGTTGCTAACAGTCGGTGCTAAAGTCACTTAACTAGGAGGAAGCAGTGTTAGGATAACATATATTTGAGTAAAAGGGGTGAAGTTAAGCAAGGTGTTCCCCAAGGTTCTGTCTTAGGTGGTGACTTATTTTTTTATTTACATAAATAACCTTTTTAAAGCATCATTCCATGATACAGCTCTGTGTTATGTATATGACACATGAGATGGTATACAGGAAGCAATTAATTTATGTTTAATTTCCTTACAAAATTATTAATTAAATGTCGATTGCTTCAAAGCACAGAAAAACTAAGTAAATTTTCGGTGGCTGCTAAATAAGCAGTCAATAACTTTGTACAACTAGTACATTTAGAAGACAAGTTGGTGCATTTTTAATACATGACCCACACAAGGGATGCTATTTAATTATTTTTCTGTGGTATTATGAGTAATCAGGAATATCCTTAACGTTTTATTTTAGTTTTTTTCAGTAACTAAACTCCGAGTTTAGTTAAGAAATGAAAATAGCAAGAGTAATTATATAAATTTTTCGTAAAATGAGCATATTGACATATAGGTACTTAAGGCCTGCTGATATTTAAAATTAAAGTCAAATGCATGCATAAGAAGAAAAATCAAAAAAATTTGAATTTTTATAATTCAACATTACAAACAGGTATTATTTCGTCTCTCTCTCTATCAAATGATAAGTGATATTTGCATACATCAGTAACACAAAAACAGAAAATAGTTGGCTGGATTCCAGTTTGTTGTTTGTTTTAACGGGACATTTATTCCATGTTGGAATGGTGTGCCGTCACTTGAAGTACTGTTCAGTGTTGTACAAATGGGTTACATGGGTGGTCTGTGTTCCCACTTTGTCAATTAGTTATAACGTTTGACCTATCTGGGATTTTACAAATTTATGGATACAATCTTCATGGCTGGAATTACCGCTTTCACGGCAGTAACTAAATATCTATGAATCGTTATGTTGTTTGTAATCTATTAATAAGATGGTTTTCGCCATCCACCCATATAAGACCCTTCTTAGTTTGTGAATCTAAAAGTGAGCGAAAATCATACGTTTGATGCTTTTAAGGTAATTGATAAAGGCGGATGATATTTTTGTATAAATGATATTTTTGTGGTATACAGTGTTATGTTCCTAAATCACCAGCACAAGTTATGGAGGTCAGAAATGCTATGATATAATGTGGTGGAAGTCAAAGGCTCAGGAGACCAAGGTATATCACACATAGTTAGGTGCGTCCCTCTCTCTGACACAGGCCGGAATACATTCTCTGGCGAGGCCCAAATGCCTTTAGCCTTTATCATATATTTGTAATTCATACTTCTTACTCCGTTTATAAAGACATTTTTCCAATGCTGTTTTGTTCCTTTTATACTATTGTGTCTTATCACTGTCGTATGAATTCTGCACTGTAGTTTTGGGAACATTTATACCGTATTAATACCATTATCAATAGGACAATCTGTAGAAAATAAAAGTATAATTATATACCTTCGCTTTATAACTGTAAAACTATACCAGGATTTTCTCATGTTTGTATATTATATTTTTCAATACACTTTGGTCCAAATCCAGAAAAAAAATGTTATTTGGCGTCTCCAGTTGTTCATTGTTTGACGATTTTCTTACGCTGTGTCATTTACAATAATTGTATGTACATTATATAAAGAACAATATATATACATATAAACAAATATCCTAGGCGCAAGTTAGTTTCGTTGTATCTTTTTACCAACATTTTTTAATGGTTTCAGGTGTCTAAAATTTAAATTTAATTTATTTGTCTCTTTTTTGTTGATTTTGCTCTCTTCTTCTTTAGTTATTTTTTATTATTATTTAAATTCTGCCATTGAATATAAAGCAGCATCAGCTAAGTATTTTCTTAATTTTATCTTGAATACATTAAACATGGTTTTCTTTTTTTATAATTTTAGGTGAAAACTTGAAAAATTCGTCTTATGTTTGTTTTTTATCTAACATTTTAGGTTAGGATATAGGTATGATATGAATTTTATTTGTTGTATTATTATATATTTGAAAATGATCACTAATTATTCATGTTGAGGTTTTCTTGATGAATAAAGTTTTATAGTAAATTCATTGTCCATACACTGTCAGAATTTTCATGGTATTGCAAAATATATTTAGGCACAATAGATTAACTTATTTAATGATTATTACAGCTCTTTTTTGGTCGTGTAAGATTTTGTTAACAAGTTGTTCCACGTACGTTAACATTTCATATTTCTGAACTTATTAGTGGTCTACAATATCTCTTATTATTGTAGGTTGTTATTAATTGTAGTTATTTGTCTAATTATTATATCGAATATTTAAAAAAATAATATCTTTAATCTTATTTTATATAGTTATACTAAATATTTCTAAATTAGTTATCCAGTTAAACAAAACAATAGTTTCAATATTCGTTGGCTGATATTATTTCATATAAATTCACGACTTATCATATAAAGTGTATGATTTCGTTGTATCAGTTTATGCTCTATGTTATAGAAATACTCACGTTTTACGGGCCCCTACATCGAAAACCATTGTCAGGGTTACGAGCTCCTAGATTGCCGCCCGCCTTCTAAATTGACCTGTTCACTGGGGCCATAACACTGGTCTGTTGCAGTAAGATACGACATGGCTGAGCATGGCTATTGTAAACATGCATGTGTCATTTTATAATGGTCCTTAACACAGATATGACTGAAGATTTTTTTAGGATAGACAAGTTCGTAAATAGCTGCTTGCTGTTTTGACATCCGTATGATCGTAGTAATATTGACCATTTGGACAGTGTTATTATATAATCTATTTTTATATTGCTACTACCGTTGACTATAAAAATAAGAAGTCTGTCCACTGGCATGAATCAGTTCTTGTTCTCTCTTAACAGATAGCGGCAGCGATCACCCTATCTCTGGCTCTCTCCAGCACACGCTGAATAGCTAATAGTAGGCCGGTGGTTATCAGCCTATCCCTTTCAAAACTTGTCAAGACTCTTACTGGAATCGAACTGAGAACCAACTTCGCTTGGCTCTACCCAAACTCACCAATGGTCTGACAATCATTTGTAATATCCAAACTCACATATTTTCAATTATATTTATAATCTTCGTTTGGGCCATAGATATACCATCAAACATAACATTCCGCCTCATGTTCAGGTAGACGATCCTTATAAGTGACGAATTCGCTCCGCATGCCGGCATCTATGTACTGCAGAGTTTAGACATTTACTTCCTTCATCATAGCAAAATTTCATAAAATTAATGAAAACTAATCACAATAATTCTTCAAAAAAGATTGTTTTAAGGAGAGGCCGCTTTTCAAACTTGGTATGTCTATTCTCCATAGATCTGTGGTCTGTTTTTTCAAAAATCCACATTTCTGCAGGAACTGACGTTTTCAGTAGTGCTGCTAGGTGATTTTTATGAATGCCCCACTAACTGCATACAATAAGTTTCTATACCACACCATGCTAATAATCAATGTCAGTACAATAAGAGATTGGGACGGGTGACAGTTTAGCCCACTCACCTGGCACTAATTTCTCAGTTGGAAGGACATAAACATTGCCATAGGCCGCGACATGCGCACATTGACATGACCTCTGTATCGTTTTCTTAATCAAAATACTCTGCAATTATGGGTTAGTAATCTTAAATGAACTTAATATTCAAAAATACTTATCAAATTAAATTGTTCTAATTTCGTAGTTTTAAAATAATTATAAAACTCTTTGAAATATCTTGAAGTTTTTTTTAATATAAATAAGTTTGACGTGAGAAACTTGTCAAAAGCTGAAGGAAACTTTAGAATAGCCAACTTTAACTTAAGTTAGGCATTAGCTTAATGCATGAGGTTGAATTAAATTGTAAGGCTTTAGAAACTGGAGGAAACTACTTGTTGCTTTAGATTTTCCAGCACGTATAAAGTAAACCTTATAATAAATGTTGTTGCATATTACAAGTACATTGAGAAGACAAGTTAAAGTGTTAAAATGATGCATTAGTCATATACCTAAAAAAACAGGAATATTGCAACTTGGAACTGGGGCTATATTGTTCAGAATCGTAATGGTGTAGCCCAATTACTTGACGACTGTGTTTGGATCATTGTAGGAAACAGATTATTTTTTTTATGAAAAACTTCACCCGCCACTTCACATGGGCCAACAGGTGAACTTTAATCAACGAAAGAAGTACCGACCTTCAGTTCAGTTGGTGACTCGAACCTTGGACATACACTCCGCAATCCAAAACCTTAGCCACTGAACCACCTTGCTGGCAATATGAGGCCATATTGACCCCCAATTGGTTTCCATTCGCCTGAACACATGGAACTGTAAGATGTCCGTGGTAGTAAGAACTTGAATGTTGTTCAGGGGAGAGAACTAAGTATCAATATTGTCATGCAGAGTAATACTACGTGGTTTGGATTCTAGAAGGACAGAAGTAGGTCCATTATATTCTCGGCTATTTGACTATTATTAATAACCAAAGCATCAGTCTGCCGTAGTTAGTAGAAAATACGCGTTCATCTAGACTCATCACATTAATTTTTAATATGTCACATTATTGGTTTACTTCGTATTTATTAGATATGTGCTTTAAAGTAGAGTTTTTGTGATAAAAATATAAGTAGGCCTATATTTAAAAATCTATATGACAGTTGGCAAATATAAAATTGAGGTCTAACGGCGCTGTGGCACGGCGGCTAAAGGCTTTGTATTACAGAAGTGTGTGGTCCAAGGATCAATTCCCGTTTAAGCTGAACTTACTTAGCTTCACCCGTTGAATAAGGTTTAAGTTTGTGGCTCATAGTGAAGTTATTATTATTCAAAAAACAATTTAATAAAAATGGTATATTTTTACTTCATTCGATTTTAAACTATGTCAAATTATCGCAGTAAAATATTATATACATATATATTTATAAAACTAAATGTAAGCCAAATTTACGATAAACTAAACTGTATATCCAATGTATTGAATAACTGAGAAAACTACGATCAAAAATTATTTTTGTAATAACTAAGTTTTATAAAGTTTATTATTTTAATTTTTGTTGATAGTGTTTTATTTTTCGACCTTGTTCACTGATTTACTTTTAATTTTAAAAAAATAAATAAAATACTATAAAAATACAAACATGGATTTTGGAAGTACTGTATATATATCAACCGATAATAAATAACTAGAAACAATCTATACAAACTTAATTTATAAAATTGAAATGTCGTGTGATTTTATTTTCACCCTCAGCCTAATAATAAATGTTTGATGAGATTATCATAGATTTTGCTTTTTTACGCTATCAACTGTACAATTTGCACAAGCAGTTTGTCATAGCAATATCCTTGTTAGGTATGCAGCATAAACGTGGTTTTTACAATATGCACAACGTTATCTTCATATACATTGCACGCAAGCTGTAGGTTAAGAACCATCTATCATGGATTCATTCATAAATAAATACAAAGCTCATTTCCACCATGTTACCATGTTGATAACCACATGAAATGCTTGATTTATTGGATGAATTTCCACATTTAGTTGTTCTATACTCTAGAGGGCTTTTGCTCGTTTTATTGTAATTTTTTTGTCAAAACAAACTGTAGTTAGTTTTTTAAGATGACAAATTAAAACATGTCTGAATTCTAACAACTCAAGTTGATGAAATGTTTGAGCGTAAAGTTCAATTTAACTTTTATTTTGATATAATATCATAGTTTAATCGCTTAAAACAAAGAGTGTTGAATTCAAATAGATATTATATGTATAAGTTCTAATCATAAAAAGTGTTTCTGTAACCCAGCTACTTGGCAACAGTTATGTAATACTGACAGCAGCTCAATGGTTTCCATCGATGTGGACACAACAAGAGAAGTCTGGGTTGTATATGTTGAATGGTAGTGAAAGTTCAGATGTTGTACAGGGAAGAGAACTGAGTGCCAGGCTTGTCAGTTAGCTGAAAATCAGACCAACACTGCGTGGCTCGGATTCCAGATAAAGCTGTAGGTAACTTATTTGCTCTGGCTATTTGTCTATTAATAAATAGATATTTCTGAGGAACAGTCGAACTCAGTTAGTAACCAGACTACACAGGTCATCCACACTCATCCTACACTCATATAATCATTCATATTCGCCTTAAAAGTTGTATAGGCGTCTCATATGTACGTAAGAATGTACGTCCGATGGCCTCCACCACCCTATAACCTCTTGCCCTGCATTCTAGTTCTTAAACGTGTGTTCTTGGAGTGCAAGGTCATCAACAACGTTTTCTGAGAGATCTTTCCCTAAACACAAAGACGGTTAAGGTCAAATAAATCTTATATGCATTAGTTCTAATCATAAAAAGCTGTGAGTCTGTCGGAAAATGCTATTTAGTATTTCTCATAGCACCTTTTTCAAATGTTTACATAGTAGTGGCTATAATTCTTGGAGTTTTAGATTATTATAAATGAGACGGTGACACAACTTTGTGCGGATTTTAAGGCGAATATGAATGATAACATAAGTGTAGGATGAGTGTGGATAGTCTGTGTAGTATGGTCACTGAGTTTGACCGTTCCTCAGAGAGGGCCATTAATTAATAGCCTAATAGCCAGCCAACAGATTTAGGTGGAATCTGAACAACTCAATTATTATAGTCTCTTAACGATATTCTTCACATTGCGTATGTTTCATTTTGAAAAATGAGTAGTAAAATATTGAAAAATATTAAGCAGGTGCATGCAAAATTAAATTTATACAATAAAAGGTTAGACTAGCTGTTACAAGTGTTATGTCATTATTTCATATTCCAAGAAATGATTATCGTTGTAATCCATTTAACAATGGTGTGTTGCATCTCTCAATAGTTTTACTATCTGATCACACTGGACGTGTGGTGAGCTCACTAGTGTTTCTTCAGTGGTGATTTTATCTACCTGTCTCTTTTCGCCTTCCTTTAACAGTAGCCCGTTTAGCGTTCAACTTGTAACGAAAGCTATTTTAACGATGTCATGTTATTTTTGAGAATTTCCAAATGAATTCAGCAAGCTGGAAATATGGTTTAGTCCCCTTAACTTTAAGAAGAGGCTCAGTTGGGTGTGCTGTTTTTTTACATCGGCATTTCTAGGTTATAACTGAAATGACAAAGTGAGATACTCATGACGCTGGTAGACTGACGATGACAAGGCAGGCTGCAAGGTCGTAAACGATGGCCTCTTGACTACTGGCCGTTACGCTTGTCTTTAACTGTCCCATCGTAAAAGAGGCTTTTGAGCCTGGAAGTCAATTTGGATAGAAGATAAACTCGGCAAGCGTTTCATCTACGAAAGTATGTTTATTTTTCTGTTTTTTTGTTATGTAATATAATATAATTTTTCTTTTTATACTGCCTGAAGATAATTTTGGATTTGTTGTAAAAAGATATATACAATTAAACTGGCTTTCATGCAACAGGCTGCCTGTTGAGTTTGTTTTTTGCGTTTTCTGGCCTGTGTTTCCAATGAGAGGGTATAACGCACAATAAAACCACAAAGCCAACGATTCATTCTTTGCTTTAAATGTAGATTTCCTTCATTAGACAAGTGTTGCTGACACACACACACACACACACACACACACACACACACACACACACACACACACACACACACACACACACACACACACACACACACACACACACACACACACACACACACACACACACACACACACACACACACACACACACACACACACACACACACACACACACACACACACACGCACGCACGCACGCACGCACGCACGCACGCACACTGGTTTTCAACCAAAAGCTAGTAAAAACACTCGTTTCTGATAATTAAGTAGGTTAATATTAATTAAAACAATTGTGTTTTGGTAGCTTAACACGGACAGAATTATCTGCATACACATAAGTAGCTGTGGAGAGTCTTCATGGGTTAATGAGTGGATGTCAGTATAGGCGAAAAATGTCAATTGAAGAAATGTGAATCGTTTGGTTGATTTAAAACGATTTAAGGATTTCGAAAACGATTTTAATCACCTTATTATTACTGCGAATAAACAGACATTTTATGATTTTTCCTAGTATCTAAAATATACTAGGATATAACAATTAATGTTTCTTGTTTGTAAATCCGATTGAATTTAGTTGTGCACACCTCAACGAAAGTTAATAGATTTTACAACCATTTTGAAGCAAGTTGAGATAGATTATTTTGAACGAATGAGTGTATTTAATACTTTTGGCAGTTTCTTTGCTTCGTGGTAGCTTGCGTGCTTGAATTCATGTCAGAGCAGTGGGATATTTGAGTATGCATGATCAAGCCCGTTTGTGTAAACACAACGGACAGCAAGGCTGAAAACCGTTTGTGTACACTGATAAAAATTCTATTTCATCTTAAACAATCGACCTACTTGTTTAAAATCGCATATTCTGAACAAGAATACTAAAAATTCAACCTTAATTAAAAAGGAAAAATTCTGGATCTTTTCCGTTAATTAACTACCACTACTTTTTCCGTTACTTCACTGCCACTACTTTTTTATCGCAATTACGGTTAGTTTAAGCTAGATTAGTTTATATTAGGTCAGGTTAGGTGGCTATTTAAGTTGATCACAAACTATTAAATCCAGCATTGACTTAACGCCGAATGCGCTCTCCATGTATAAGTTCTTGGAAAGCGATAAGACAAGGCCAGCGATATCAGATTCCTAACGGATAAGGAATATCACAGTGGACGTATAAATGATTGGGGAACAGTTTTTAGAGCATTATAATATTTATCAAGTGGTAGTGAATTAACGGAAAATACCCAAATTCAAAACAGATACAAAACATCATAGAAGCAAAATAACAAAAGAAGAAAAGAAAGATGAAGGTACAAAAGTATATAAAAGAACATTAATCACTAATCATACATAAGCCATCATATTCACGAAAACTACTGTGTAACCAAGGCTTAAAACGTATTCACCATACATTCTTTACTGATTTCGCCATCTTAAAAATCTAATGTTTTTTAAGATGGCGTTTTTTAACTGCATGCTCTTTTACAATATTTTAGATAAATTATAGATTCGAGCAGCTATCGTCCACGCCCCTGTACTTAATAAAGCGCCTGAATACAGGATGCATTAAATGATTTTTATGAGAATTAAAAAAAAGGATTTCGTAGGATTTTCTTGTAAAATATATTTCAGTTATCAGAGTTTTAAATAAAGTCAAATTTAGTTTTGTAATCTTAAAAATACAAAAATAACTCTTCGTCATAAATAAAACTGTAAATTTGTGAAAATATAAAAATTGTTTTAAATTCATTGGAAATAAGTTAGCTTTTAATTTTGTAATCACAATATTAACAATTCAGATAAAATGTTAATTTCATGAGTTACATTTTATCCTTAAAATTGTCTGGGCCTGTTTTTATACTGTCCTGTTTTAATGAAATAACCTCCCCCTCTCCCGTTCGTCGGTGCGTCTCTGTCTACTTCCTAAACATACATCAGCCTGGACCGCAATTTAAATTCTTGTTTCAAGTTTGACTTTTCTTTTAATTCTACTTCCACCGTTTTAAAAATAAAATTTTTTTGTTAATACTTTCTTCAAATTTTCAGTTATTGTTTTCAAATTATATATATGGTATATTTTTTAATTTCTTAAAATAGCAAATAGTTTTATATTAGATACTACAGTACCATGATTTCAGTGATGATGATTTTATAGTTTGGATATTCCTTTTAATTTTTTTTATGAAATAAAGTGGAAATGAAAATTAAGTAAGTGAAGTGAACATGAAATTATGTACCGGGTGTTACAAAAAGGTTGGACTGGATTTGCATTTTCCGATTCTGTGTGTTATTCTAAGCTAAAAATGGAGAATAATATATTTTCAATGTCTGCGTTTTTTAGCAGCTAGATCACCGGTCTCAGAAGGACACAGAACAAGAAAAAAACACAAGTTACGGTCAAAATACAGTTTTATTAAAAAAGAAAATTTTAAACATTTTAAGTATTAAAAAGTAAAAAAATTGAAAAATGGGCTGTTGCCAGTTTTAGGGTTTAAGAATCACAATAAGCATAACCAAACACTTAATAAAAATGTCCAAGAAAAAGGTAAGTAGACTATGAATATAAATAACAACAATAAACTACATACAAATAACATAACAAATACACGTATAAATAATAACAAAAGAACAAGCGACAAATAAATAAAAGATGACAAATTACTTAACAGCTATATAACAATGAGAGGCAGCATAAATTACAAAGCCTCGGCAACAAAAAAATTTGGAAGGTTAGGCCAATTTTAAAGTTAAAAAAATCAAACAAATGGTTAAAAATTAATAATTACACCGAGTGCATCGAGCGAAACTGGGCGGCCCCCGAAAACCTCGATAACAACAAAACCCTATCACAGCAAACAAAAATTAAACTAAAAAATATATAAATTAAGACTAACTGTACTCTCCTAGACTAACTGTACTAAATAAAGGGGAAAACCCTCACCCTTAAACACAAGTCCCCACAAAACAACAGTCTTACCCAATCACAGCAAAAGAAATCCCACAGGAGCACTGTTAAAGTCAACAAATACCACATGTCAAACAAACCTTTTTGGGAATAATTTTGTCTTTTTATTATTTTTTAAATTGTTATCTTGATCACAAAAACTTTCTGCCTGAGAGGTATCAGAAAAATGGAAAGTGTTCACCTGCATGCTGAAAGCTTCTGCCTGGGGAAACGGTGAACAAGTGCAGTGAAGAAGAGGGGAAGAAGGTGGCAGCTCCCTCTGGGCCGAAAAGAAAGGCAAGTGGTCGGCCCAGCCCGTAGGTCCTCAGCTGCGTCTCTAGGCAACATCAAGGAGTAATACAATGCAGGTGACGATCCATCTCCCCTCCCGGACCCTGAAGCCAGAAGCCAAAAGACTTAGCCAACCACACCGAAAAATAACGACAGGCAGTAGTCCAATGACGGCGAATAAGACAGAACAAACACGAATAGGAAAACCGGAACAACGCAAAGAAACACAGGGTTGCACGAATTAAAACAAACAACGAGTATTTTAGGCTATACCAGAGACAACCCGACTCTGTGCTTTGGCACAACTGTAATTGTTTTTAGTAAAAAAATATTTTAAAATTATATTTATTATTTTTAAAATGGCGGCCATTTTATTTTTAATTTAACAAATATTTTTAAAAAACACTGTTTTTAACAAAAATTTGTAAACAAAAAAAGTTGTTTAAAAAATTTACCTTTCTAATATGATAGCTCATTTGTTAAAATCACTTAAGAAATAAATATTTCATGAATTAACTTTAATTCACATGCGAACTAAATAACTACTAATTTGACAGTATTTGAACAGTATGTGAATTAAGGTTACTTCATTCTTAAGTGATTTTTACTAATGAGGTATCATTAGAAGAGTAAACTTGTTCTGCCGGGCCTCCTGCCTGTGATAAATTGCGGATGCACCCGCCAATACCAAGTTCGTGTATGGGCGGGTGGGTGGGCCAATACCAAGTTCGTGTATGGGCGGGTGGGTGGGCCAATACCGCTGTTCATGTATAGGCGGGTGGGTGGGCCAATACCGCTGTTCATGTATGGGTTGGTGGGTGGGCCTATACCGCTGTTCGTGTATGGGCGGGTGGGTGGGCCAATTAAACTCGCAGGAACTAACTAATGGAGCTATCCATTATCCATTTTATTTTCATAGCGTTTATCTATCGCGATTTCTGTCATTCAAACTTTAAAAAATGCATAAAAAAGGTTGTTGTACGACTCTATTTTATGTGTTAAGTTTTTGATTTCATTTAGATAATAACTATGTCAGCAGTCCATATCTGCATTTACCGAGTTCATATTCTTTCTCCATTACAACCAATTGTTACATAAATGCAGAATTTTATTATAAAATAAAACTCTTTATGATTGCTGATAGCTTATTTCAATAAATTTTCATATCCCTCTACAGATTATAAATTGTGTACTTTCATACTATAATAAATAAAGAAATACATCCATAAAATTCGTCGTATTTATTACGTTTAAAAACATAAAGAGTCGGAGTACTGATATTTGAATAATCGTATCAATAAATACGAAGTCTCATGCATCTTCAAAAGCTATCAACCAAGCACTCTATTTCAATTGAAAACGTTTTAATTCAGTCTGACCGCTTTAACGCGGCGTAAAACTGTCAAAGTTTTCTTTATAAAATAATAAGCGAAAGGTGATATTGTGAAAATCACAAATCTAAATATAACATTTTCAATAAATTTTTTAACAAATGTTACCAAAGGCTCCTCCGTCCCTGAGCCAATGATGAGTATATCGATTTGCAGTTTCTTTTACGATTAAATATTCATACAGTGTGTTTTTATAAAGCAATAGGGGACACCCCTGCACGCTTCGCGTGCCATTGTCGTCACTCACTTCGCTCGTGTCATTTTACTTTTTTCGTCACAATGCACACAAAACATTGTTAAAAATAATAACCTCTTATGTCAAATTGCGCCTATAAAAGATATCTCATTCACCTTATTTTAGCTCTTCGAGAGAAAACATTTCTAAATCTCTTCTTAGTAATTATGTAGAGTCCATGAAGAATGTTTCTGGTAACTATTATAGTGCAAAGCCTCAGAGTTTTTCAGGCACCGTGGTCAGTAAGTGAATGGTATTTGTATTTTATATTGATACATTAATAATATGTAAAAATGTATTTACTGATATATCATTAGTATTCTACCACGTTTTGACCCATCTCCTTTGTCTTTTGGGTACTACCCATATATCAGACATCAATAATTTTATTCAATCAATTATTACACCAAATACATACAATGTTCATAATAAACTCTCAAACCAAATTGGCTAATTGAGAGTTGACAGTAATATAAGGTATACTTCATACCAACAAACATTTGTTATTAGTATATGTTTAGCAAACATTAAATTAGGAACATTTTATTAATGAATTAGACAAAATCCCAGAAACACAACAGATAAAGATAAATTCAAATGGGATATAAATAGTTGTCATTGAAAATAAATCAATAGTTTTTACAAGAAGTATAAATATAATTTAAAAATATCAAAGAAAACTGAACAAAAACAAAACTGGGGTCCTAAGGAATTTGCAATGGGATAGGATGTATAAAGAAAGACCTTTCTTATCTTAAAATTACTTACAATATTGTCTAACTTTATAATTAACTTTATAGCTTTCACTTTCAAGTTTCAGTTTATCAATAATATAAACTGTTTATTATATTATTGATAAACTCACTCACTTCATTGATTGTTGACTGTTTATAGGGTCGATGTTTGCCCGACAAACGTCAAGGCCCCATGAAACTATGATTCAATGGAATGCTACGATATTTTTAAATTTAGTTCAATAAAGAAGTTGATTTGTTAAATTATTTCATCTTGATAATTTTGTAAGCATTTTAAACGCATGTCTTATTAAAAAATAACGCTAAAATGGTGAAAACTAAAATGTAAATGTTTTTAATTGTTACTATCTCAGTGTAAAATCTTGAATAGTTTCCCGTATGTTCAATGCAGAGTTACGATTGCTGTGAGGCATAGCTAAGTCATACGTAGCCGATTACAAAATGTTATAAAGTTAATTAATTGCGTAGCATGCAAATATCATAACGTATTATAGAAAGTAAATTTAACTAAACTTATCATTACGGTTAAAATAAATTAGTAGAAGAGCCTCTCATAATTGGATCTTAAACGTAACGTAACGTAATCATAAAATAAGAATTTACGTGACAAATCATAGAGAGAGGAGATATTTTTATTTTGTGGTAGTCTGGTAACAACACATAACAGCTGATAACTTTAGAAATTACTCTTTTTTTAAGTAGATTATCTTGGGTAAGCTCAATCGTGGTTTTTATTTGGTTATTTGGACAGAAAAAATATATCTCTAAACCACCAAACATGGTTTAAATCGTGAATAGTTCTGTGGTAAACATAACGAATCAAATTAGGAACGCTTATTCCTTTCATTAAACCACATTCTTGTGCTGACAAAAAGAATTTTTAGGTTATGGATGAATACGAATTAACAACATCGTAAAACAGTGAAAATAAAACTTAATAAATTTAAATTAGCTAGTGAAGCTCTGAAGTTCATATTTTATATTACATATTAACAGACATCCCCATTTTTTTCTTTTTTTCCTCAAGATGGCATTACTAATACTTTATAATATAAATAATTACACGTAAAACGGACAACCAGCAATAGATAAACAATAGATAACAAGAAGTTATTAAGCATAATAAGAATAATCTATCTATTCTGCATTTACATAACAATTCGTTTTAGTGCAGAAAGAATGTTAATTCTGTGGTTAAAGGTATCATTTACTGCTGAAATAATAATTGTATTTAAATTGAAACATATTAAGTCATACAACAACATTTTTTCGGAATTTTTGAAGTTTAAAGGACATATAGGCATATTGCGATGATTTATATATCGCTGCAGAACAAAATGGATAGCTCCAGTTAGGTTGTGGTAGAAATACACAATTTATCACAGGCAGGAGGTCCGGCTGAACATCCTGCGGCGAGGAGGATGTTAGTGGTGCGTTCTGGCAATACAGGGAACAACATTTTTGTTCGCTGTAACATTAGAAAACATCGATTGAACATGTTTCATTTTACAGACAGTAAATCCAAAAAATGTTCCAATACACCAGCTTTGTACTTTACATGCATATGTTTTACATGTGTGACAAAATTATAACTTTATAATGGTTGGCATTGGGAAGGTATGTGCTTGTAATCCTTTTATGTGAAAGATATACAGGGTGGGAAAAAATATGGAAACGCTTTCTCAACTTTTCTATGACTTCACTGTTAAAAGTGAAATGTTGTACATCATCATGGCCAAATAGCACACTTTTTGACGCCATTAGTGACATTCATCTTTTCAGCGGGACGGCTCACGTGGTTTTAACGATCTTTAATGTAAGCCTAGGTCGAGTTTGGTATCAAATTAAAGGTCTATTCAATACAAATTAATTGCCGCAAACCGGACTTCGGTATATACTTTCTAGAGTAGCGGTCATTTGAATTCCAAAGTTACTAATTTGACAAAATATTTCTCCACTATTTAACGATTTTCTGTTTAAAAATTGTACTTTTTGGAACACAATAACTCAAAAAAATTAAATTATCAAATTATCTATGGATAATATGGATACATTTTCACAACAACTTAATTTTTTCCATAGATAATTTAATTTCTTTTTTTTAGTTATTGTATTCCATAAAGATTAATTTTTGACCAAAATAATTTACTTAAATCGTTAAATAGCGGAGAAATAATATCGTTAAAATTATATACTTTTAAATTCAAATGACCGCTACTCTGGAAAGGATAAACCTTTCGAAGTCCGGTCTGCGGCAATTAATTTATATTGAATAGACCTTTCATTTGATACCATGATGATGTGCAAGAGTTCACTTTTACCAGTGAAGTCATTGAAAAGTCGTGAAAGCGTTTCCATATTTTTTCCACCCTGTATATTAGTTCTTTTTAAATCATAATCAAATGAAAATAAACAACCAGTGAATAAAAAGTTTCCATAAAAACAATAATACGTAATAAATTGTATCAATAAAATACAATAAGACTAATTAACTTATTCAATTATAAATCGTTATTGTATATTGGAGAAGTCTCAAGTTGTCGCCAACTGTCATCCCTTCCACATCAAGGTTACAACAATAAGTTGGCGCCCTTCAAAACAAAACACTTCGTCGCCCTTCGACTTGATTTCTGCCTGTGAAACATTATTCCCTGCTCCATCCCAAACACGTATTGTTTTATTGTTTCCAATGACATAGATGGAACGGAAGTCGGAATCCTCTTATCATTGTTTTTGCCTGTGTATATTTTTTTGTATTTCACATCTGCCTTTCTCTCCCTTTCCGCTTTGAAGTCCTGTTGTAAATGGAACACGACAGTTGCTGCTTTTGTTAAAACTTACTGCCGTCTGCTATGGTCGACTTTTTAGTTACATTTACAATCTCAATATTTCAAGTTACATTTAAAATCTCCATAACTTGAAATCTATTGATAATTATACTGCTAGTGTCTCATAATAATACTGACAATTATACAGACGTACACATGGTAAATATGCTAATATACTGTGAACATAAAAATGTATTTCTCAATCGTCATTGGTTATGGAAACCAAATTTAAATATGCATTAATTTTATTCCCAAGTTGTTACATTTAAAAACATTTCAGTGTTTCATTGATTTACCCAACATATTTTTCTGGTTAAATGAAGTAAAAAAACTATACTGTACATTGTTGTGTCCAAATATATTAATAGCGATCGTTATAGTTCTTATTTTTATCGTTATTAAATATTATTTACAAAACTAAGAAATTCGTATCCATTACCTAATATATTCGCAATTTATTAATTTATCGTGTTTTTGTTTGAGAAGTCGTAAAGTGATTACCCATTGAAGATGGTACATTGTCCGTACGGAAGAAAGACCTTTATAAGAAGAATCTCTTTAAATGTGCATAGTATTGTTTTTACGTTAAATTGAAGCAAATTAAAGATTAAATTTATGTGGTCTATTAACCTATTTGTCAGCCGGTTTCATAGCAAATTCCACATTTTAAAGCGGATTTTATTAAGTAATCTCAAACAATATTTTGGTTCGGATTTGTAAATGCAAAACATTTATTTTCAACCTAATATTTGACATTTAAATATATTCAAACAGTTTGTTTGTTTATCTAACGTACAAAAAATACGTTTTTTAATAGCATTACCTTTTATTGATTGTTTGTTTGTTTGCTGTCCATGTTGATTTATTTATTTATTTATTCTTAGGACGCCGATCGTCAAGATATGGGCGAATATGGATTTCGAATGAGTGTGATGAGTGTAGATGAACGAGTGTAGTCATTTTTACTATCTGAGTTCGACTTAGCTCAGAAAGGACTATTTATTAATAGCCCAATAGCCAAGGTAACTATGGGACCTACAGATTTACGTGGAATCCGAACCACGTAGTGCTGGTCTGATTTTCAGCTAACTGACAAGTCTGACACTCAGTTCTCTCACCCACGCAACATCTGAACTTGACCACCATCCAACATGGACATTACAGACCTCTCTAGCAGTGTCCAAGTCGATGGCAACCATTGAGCGGATACCATGTCGGCATTAACAGGAGCGAGTATTTAACCTATCGCCTTCAATCTCCTAAACACTTTGTCCCCAAATAGTTTATTGACATTTTAGTATTCTATATATTGCAACAATAACAATATTTAGTATGTAACATTTTAAACGTTTCTTTTTCCATTTTGTGTTTTGTATGAATGTAATTTTATATTGGATAGTTGCAAGTACACAACGATTACAGGAAAGTTGAACGAACTCAACCTCTTTCAGGACGAATCTCCTCGGTGTAGGCTAGGAATTAAGACAGCCGGCTCGATAAAAGTCTATTACAAACTGTTTTGTCAAATAAAATACAAGCTATAAGCAGGTTAACTATCTCAAAACATATTAATAGCATCAAATGTACCAAAGAGTACATATAAGACCCTCGAGATGGTTTAATTATAATATATCTTAATGTCCACAAGTGTGCCACTGTCCTGGAAGAGGTTAAATGTATTGGTTGTTAAAGTAAAGTACTAGTTCTTTTATATGTAGTTTAAATTTATGTATTTATATTAAATATGTCCTTTTTCTTTTAAAATCCTCCGAAAAGAGGATTGGGCCACAGTATAATATAAATACATTAGGAAACTCAGTCGTTTTTCTTGCTTCCCAGCAATATTAGCGATCCTAGCGGAGAGGAGAGGTACCTCGGTAAACAGCTGTTATAGCACGCTTGATTGTTGTTTTTGTAAAAAGTGGTGTTAAAAGACTGTATTAATGTGAGATACTCGTAGCTCTGTAATACCTGTCCACTAACGACCGCTAGCGTCGAGCTGGTTGCCATTTTCACAAGAGTAAGCTTCGCTACTGTCTATATTATACCGTGATTGGGATTTGCAATTAAAGAATGGCGGGAAAAGAACCTCTAAGATATTATAGCGATTTAACTTTAGTAAGCATTAATAAATGAATAAATGGAGGATTTTGTATTCTTCAACATTCACTTTGTTTAAAAATAATACATTTTTCAAAAATAGAAAAAATAATATATTTTGGTGCCTGTATATTATATCGACTACAGAAATTTGCCCATCCACCCAGGCATGTTCAGATTTCGCTATGATAGTTTATGTTCCCTTTACCTTCTTTCCATAATACTTCTGTTATTTTTTTTGCGTGTCTTATTAGTCAAAATGGCGCCCCCTTTTTTATAATAATTTATTTACGTGCATATAAAATTAAATCGTTACTTTTACTAAAATGAGCACACCCGAAACTTTCTTTTAAATATTTTATAAATGTATTCATATTCATCGACTATGCGAGTCAAATATGGATGTGCTGTAATAATAATAGAAAAATTATAACTATTTAGCTATACCTTTTGTTTGTACGTTTTAAAATGTACACCCTTTTGAATATCACATTGCTTTAACGAGTTAATTTAATTAATTAAATGACGTATCTGATCCTAAACAACCGTACAGTTTATTCAGTGCGCTGTCAGTGACTTTAACTAATGTAAATTGCGTAATTAAATTAAATGGACTATTCATTTAATCCAATGTGGTAATATTTGGTAATGTACATGATAAACCTTTATTTACCCTCATTGGTTTTAATACTAATACACTGCTTCGTTGTACATAAACTAAATGTTTACATTAGTAATAATTGTGATCTTACTAAACATTATTTTATGTTTACATGCACTAACCCAACACACTGACAAAACAGAAAATATCTATTTTCGGAGTTTAAATCTAGCCGTTTTCTTTCTTTTAACCAAATTACGAGCCAAAAAAATCATAGAGTTTCAGTTACAACTAACTATAGGTGTACAGAAAATGACCACAAAGGTAAAGTTATAATGAGGTATTGATTTTGCAGACCCACGAACCTATTCTTATATGTTGAGCCAAATAATGTTTTGGGTGTTTAGATTTACGTGTTTTATTTATTTTAGAAACGTTCAAATTCTATACAGGGGTACTTACATTTATAAAGAATCCCATAATAAATAAAATTTAAGAAAATAAGGAAAGAAGTATTTTGGATAGCTCTGATAATAAGAGTACTTACCACAAGTAGGATTTCAGGATCCAATTTGTTTTGACTGGTCCCTTTAAAATAAGTTTACCTCCGGGGTTTCCAGCCATTTGAATTTTACAATCGAAACCACTTCAGTTGGTATTTAAATTAAACATTTTTAGTAATTACACAGTTTTTAATTTTTGATTAATGCATTTTCGCCAGTTACGGCATTTTAAGATCATAATAACAAAATTTTACAAAAATATAAAATATATGTTAAAAAATATACAATTTGTAAATATTATTGATGAATAAGTTGTTAAAATTTAAAAACAAGGTTTTGAATTATTTAAGTTGTTTTCTAGTTCATTTCTAATTACAGGTAAAAATATAATATTAAAATTAACTGATGGCTAAGAAATGCAGTTATCTTTTGTTAGTTCCAAAAGATAAATAAAATTGAAAGTGCGTCCATGGTATTAAAATAAGATCACTGCATTTCTCAGCCATCTGTTAATTTTATTAATGTATTTTTAGATTAATAAAATTTACAAGTTTGATAAGATTAGTTAAATTCACCTGTAGTTAGAAATGAACTAGAAAACAACTTAAATAATTCAAAACATTGTTTTTAAATTTTAAAAACTTATCCATTATTGTTATTTAATCTTTACAAATTTTATATTTTTAAATATGTTTTATATTTTTATACAATTGGGTTATTATGATCTGAAGATGCCGTAACTGGCGAAAATGCATTAATTAAAAACTGGAATTACTAAAAATGTTTAATTTAAATCCATAGAAATTCCACCAAGTACCAAATAAAGAAACTTCAGTTGGTATTCAAATTGAGACTTCAAATTAATAATATAATTTAATATCAGTTAGGCAATGATGTTCTTTTTCTTTTATGCTTTGAAATACACCATCATTTGAAATGTTTGATCTCTTTTCAAATTACTCAATTTTCTGATCTAGCTTATTATAGATCGCTTACAATAGTTATCTCATACAACAATAACATCTCTGCCATTAATTTGATTTGTTGGTGATGTCTGCTATTCATAAATGGAAACTAAATGACGTGTAGAGGGAAAAGAATGTTTACTTCTCCCCCACCACATTTCCCCTCCAGTGGCAATAGGCTGCGAGGTACAGGAAGAAAAATAATAAATTCTTCCAATAAGGCATTTATTTTATAGGTAATGATTTATAGATTACGTTTTCTTGATAACATTGAATGCTTAGAGTAAAATTCCAGTAGGTGAAATTCTTCCACCTGGTGCTGTGGAATTTTTATGACTACCCATTTTAGATAGAAACTTTAAAATGTTATAAAAACTAAGTAACATTTAAGTATCTTGAAGTGTTTTAGTGATTTAACGTTGTTTTATTTTTATCCGTACGTATATTAGTTGTGTCTGTGTGTGTTTTACATTTAAAATAATGTTATATAATGGTTTCTAAATTAGTTGTCTAACCTATATCAAAATATTTTACTTTATCTTGTGAATATATTCGTATATATACTTTTCCTGCTCAAGGATAAATTCCTCATTAATTGAACCGCTGAATAACTAAGCTGTCCTTGTGAAGGGTTTATAATCCCTGGCTTGTCAGACACGGTGTTGGGTCTCTAGAAAGTTTAAAACTCGTTAACTTTACATTGATAAGCGTCAGCTTAATATAGTAAGTACAGAAATGTCATAATTGTTCTGAAGGTTCAACCAGGGATTAGTTAAAAAATTAAATGTATATTGTTGTAGATGGATTAATTATTCAAAGTTGTTAAATGTCTCACAGTAAAATTACGTCCTTAAATTTTTGCAAGAATTTGTGGAACTGGACAATGCTTTGTTACATGTGGAAGTCAAAGGCCTGGAATGCCAAGGGATCAGCTTAAATAGTAAAGTGGGTGCCTCCTCCACAGACTGGAATACACTCCCTGTACTAGACCCAAATACAATTGGCCTTTATCATGTCTTTAATTATAATATTTTCCCTTTCTTAAAATATTTATTTTGTATTAATCTTTCTTTATGTATTCGTCCAAATCTTTTATTGATATCGCACAAACTATCATATAGTTTGATTTTATTTATGTCATATTTAAATCATTCTAATCAGAAAAAACGTTAATATATTAATTTATTACATTTCTAATGTATTAATCATAAATATTTTTATATTCTCCTTTATATATTTTACAAACACGTTTATTGACCTGGGTAATAATGTTCACCAATTTTTGCTTCTATCTTGTTGTTTCAAAAAAAATGTTATATGAATTAATATAAATATTTATGTTATTATCACCCTATTTTAATAAATCCTGCTGTTTAACTTAACGCTAATTATCATCTGGTAATGTATACAATTTTCTATTGACATTTTTAATTAGTTTAAATCATGATTACACATTTTGTTACAGTACAACATTATTTCACTTAAAAAAACACAAATGAGTGAACGTAATTTATTTTAAAAAATTTAACAAACTGGCTAGTTTGTATCAACATAGATATGAAAATTGATAGCGATGTACCCAATGTGACTATGGTACGTGGCATTTTCCACGAGTGTTTACTCTGATTACAGTGCACGTTTGAATGGCTTAGGAGCTCACCAGTGTTTTATCGTTAGCGATTATCTCTTCTAATTTTCCACGAATCTTACAATCTGATTACAGTGAACGACGAAAGACTTACGAGCTCACCCGTGTTCTATCGTTGGTGATTATCTCTACTTTTCCACGAGTGTTACTATCTGATTACTGTGCACGTTTAAACACTTACTAGCTCACCCGTGTTCTATTGTTGGTGATTATCTCTAATTTTCCACGAGTGTTACAATCTGAATACTGTGAACGTAAACACTCACTAGCTCACCAATGTTCTATAGTTGGTGATTATCTCTAATTTTCCTCGAGTGTTACAGTCTGATTACTGTGCACGTTTAAACACGTTCTAGCTCACCAATTTTCTATTGTTGGTGATTATCTCTAATTTTCCACGAGTGGTACAGTCTGATTACTGTGCACGTTTAAACACGTACTAGCTCACCAATTTTCTATTGTTGGTGATTATCTCTAATTTTCGACGAGTGGTACAGTCTGATTACTGTGCACGTTTAAACACATATTAGCTCACCAATGTTCTATTGTTGGTGATTATCTCTAACTTTCCACGAGTGGTACAGTCTGATTACTGTGCACGTTTAAACACGTACTAGCTCACCAATTTTCTATTGTTGGTGATTATCTCTAATTTTCCACGAGTGGTACAGTCTGATTACTGTGCACGTTTAAACACGTACTAGCTCACCAATTTTCTATTGTTGGTGATTATCTCTAATTTTCCACGAGTGTTACAATCTGAATACTGTGAACGTTAAACACTTACTAGCTCACCAATGTTCTATTGTTGGTGATTATCTCTAATTTTCCACGAGTGGTACAGTCTGATTACTGTGCACGTTTAAACACTTACTAGCTCACCAATGTTCTATAGTTGGTGATTATCTCTAATTTTCCACGAGTGTTACAATCTGATTACTGTGCACGTTTAAACACTTATTAGATCACTAATGTTCTATAGTTGGTGATTATCTCTAATTTTCCACGAGTGGTACAGTCTGATTACTGTGCACGTTTAAACACTTACTAGCTCACTAATGTTCTATTGTTGGTGATTATCTCTAATTTTCCATAACTGGTACAGTCTGATTACTGTGCACGTTTAAACTCTTACTAGATCACTAATGTTCTATAGTTGGTGATTATCTCTAATTTTCCACGAGTGTTACAATCTGAATACTGTGAACGTTAAACACTTACTAGCTCACCAATGTTCTATAGTTGGTGATTATCTCTAATTTTCCACGAGTGTTACAATCTGAATACTGTGAACGTTAAACACTTACTAGCTCACCAATGTTCTATAGTTGGTGATTATCTCTAATTTTCCACGAGTGTTACAATCTGAATACTGTGAACGTTAAACACTTACTAGCTCACCAATGTTCTATTGTTGGTGATTATCTCTAATTTTCCACGAGTGTTACAATCTGAATACTGTGAACGTTAAACACTTACTAGCTCACCAATGTTCTATTGTTGGTGATTATCTCTAATTTTCCACGAGTGTTACAATCTGAATACTGTGAACGTTAAACACTTACTAGCTCACCAATGTTCTATAGTTGGTGATTATCTCTAATTTTCCCCGAGTGTTACATTTTGAATACTGTGAACGTTAAACTCTTACTAGCTCACTAATGTTCTATTGTTGGTGATTATCTCTAATTTTCCACGAGTGTTACAATCTGAATACTGTGCACGTTTAAACACTTACTAGCTCACCAATGTTCTATTGTTGGTGATTATCTCTAATTTTCCAGGAGTGGTACAGTCTGATTAATGTGCACATTTAAACACTTACTAGCTCACCAATGTTCTATAGCTGGTGATTATCTTTAATTTTCCACGAGTGGTTAAACACTTACTAGCTCACCAATGTTCTATAGTTGGTGATTATCTCTAATTTTCCACGAGTGTTACATTATGATTACTGTGCACGTTTAAACACGTACTAGCTCACCAATGTTCTATTGTTGGTGATTATCTCTAATTTTCCACGAGTGGTACAGTCTGATTACTGTGCACGTTTAAACACTTACCTCACCAATTTCTATTTTTGGGTGATTACTCAAATTTTTCCACAGGGGTACATCTATTACTGTACGTTTAAACATTTACTACTCCCCAATTTTCTTTTGGGGTGATTTCCAAATTTTTCCCAAGGGGGTAAAAATCTTTTTTCTGTGACTTTTAAACCTTTAGTCACAAGTTCTTTGTGGTGATTATTCTAATTTTCCAAATGTACATCTAAATTACTTTTGACGTTAAAAACCACTAGTCACAATTTCTTTTTTGTGATTATCTCTAATTTCCAATTTACATCAAAATTACGTAACGTTAAACCTTATATCACAATTTCTAGTTGGTGATTATTCTAATTTTCCATTGGTACAGTCTGATTACGTCACTTTTTAAAACTCTTCTAACATTTTCTTTTGTTGGATTATCTCAAATTTTTTTCCAAGGTACATCTTTTTTCTGTAATTTTTAAAACCTTACTAGTCCCCAATTTTCTATTTTTGGTGATTACCTAATTTTTACGGATGTTACAATCAAATACTGTAACGTAAACACTTACACCACCAATGTTTTTTATAGGGTTTTTCCTTTTTTTTTTTTTTTTTTTTTTTTTTTTTTTTTTTTTTTTTTTTTTTTTTTTTTTTTTTTTTTTTTTTTTTTTTTTTTTTTTTTTTTTTTTTTTTTTTTTTTTTTTTTTTTTTTTTTTTTTTTTTTTTTTTTTTTTTTTTTTTTTTTTTTTTTTTTTTTTTTTTTTTTTTTTTTTTTTTTTTTTTTTTTTTTTTTTTTTTTTTTTTTTTTTTTTTTTTTTTTTTTTTTTTTTTTTTTTTTTTTTTTTTTTTTTTTTTTTTTTTTTTTTTTTTTTTTTTTTTTTTTTTTTTTTTTTTTTTTTTTTTTTTTTTTTTTTTTTTTTTTTTTTTTTTTTTTTTTTTTTTTTTTTTTTTTTTTTTTTTTTTTTTTTTTTTTTTTTTTTTTTTTTTTTTTTTTTTTTTTTTTTTTTTTTTTTTTTTTTTTTTTTTTTTTTTTTTTTTTTTTTTTTTTTTTTTTTTTTTTTTTTTTTTTTTTTTTTTTTTTTTTTTTTTTTTTTTTTTTTTTTTTTTTTTTTTTTTTTTTTTTTTTTTTTTTTTTTTTTTTTTTTTTTTTTTTTTTTTTTTTTTTTTTTTTTTTTTTTTTTTTTTTTTTTTTTTTTTTTTTTTTTTTTTTTTTTTTTTTTTTTTTTTTTTTTTTTTTTTTTTTTTTTTTTTTTTTTTTTTTTTTTTTTTTTTTTTTTTTTTTTTTTTTTTTTTTTTTTTTTTTTTTTTTTTTTTTTTTTTTTTTTTTTTTTTTTTTTTTTTTTTTTTTTTTTTTTTTTTTTTTTTTTTTTTTTTTTTTTTTTTTTTTTTTTTTTTTTTTTTTTTTTTTTTTTTTTTTTTTTTTTTTTTTTTTTTTTTTTTTTTTTTTTTTTTTTTTTTTTTTTTTTTTTTTTTTTTTTTTTTTTTTTTTTTTTTTTTTTTTTTTTTTTTTTTTTTTTTTTTTTTTTTTTTTTTTTTTTTTTTTTTTTTTTTTTTTTTTTTTTTTTTTTTTTTTTTTTTTTTTTTTTTTTTTTTTTTTTTTTTTTTTTTTTTTTTTTTTTTTTTTTTTTTTTTTTTTTTTTTTTTTTTTTTTTTTTTTTTTTTTTTTTTTTTTTTTTTTTTTTTTTTTTTTTTTTTTTTTTTTTTTTTTTTTTTTTTTTTTTTTTTTTTTTTTTTTTTTTTTTTTTTTTTTTTTTTTTTTTTTTTTTTTTTTTTTTTTTTTTTTTTTTTTTTTTTTTTTTTTTTTTTTTTTTTTTTTTTTTTTTTTTTTTTTTTTTTTTTTTTTTTTTTTTTTTTTTTTTTTTTTTTTTTTTTTTTTTTTTTTTTTTTTTTTTTTTTTTTTTTTTTTTTTTTTTTTTTTTTTTTTTTTTTTTTTTTTTTTTTTTTTTTTTTTTTTTTTTTTTTTTTTTTTTTTTTTTTTTTTTTTTTTTTTTTTTTTTTTTTTTTTTTTTTTTTTTTTTTTTTTTTTTTTTTTTTTTTTTTTTTTTTTTTTTTTTTTTTTTTTTTTTTTTTTTTTGGGTGTTACAATCTGAATACTGTGAACGTTAAACACTTACTAGCTCACCAATGTTCTATTGTTGGCGATTATCTTTAATTTTCCACGAGTGTTACAATCTGAATACTGTGAACGTTAAACACTTACTAGCTCACCAATGTTCTATTGTTGGTGATTATCTCTAATTTTCCACGAGTGTTACAATCTGAATACTGTGAACGTTAAACACTTACTAGATCACCAATGTCCTATAGTTGGTGAATAACTCTAATTTTCCACGAGTGTTACAATCTGAATACTGTGAACGTTAAACACTTACTAGCTCACCAATGTTCTATAGTTGGTGAATAACTCTAATTTTCCACGAGTGTTACAATCTGAATACTGTGAACGTAAACACTTACTAGCTCACCAATGTTCTATAGTTGGTGATTATCTCTAATTTTCCACGAGTGTTACAATCTGAATACTGTGAACGTTAAACACTTACTAGCTCACCAATGTTCTATAGTTGGTGATTATCTCTAATTTTCCACGAGTGTTACAATCTGAATACTGTGAACGTTAAACACTTACTAGCTCACCAATGTTCTATAGTTGGTGATTATCTCTAATTTTCCACGAGTGTTACATTTTGAATACTGTGAACGTTAAACACTTACTAGCTCACCAATGTTCTATAGTTGGTGATTATCTCTAATTTTCCCCGAGTGTTACATTTTGAATACTGTGAACGTTAAACACTTACTAGCTCACCAATGTTCTATAGTTGGTGATTATCTCTAATTTTCCACGAGTGTTACATTCTGAATACTGTGAACGTTAAACACTTACTAGCTCACCAATGTTCTATAGTTGGTGATTATCTCTAATTTTCCACGAGTGTTACAATCTGAATACTGTGAACGTAAACACTTACTAGCTCACCAATGTTCTATTGTTGGTGATTATCTCTAATTTTCCACGAGTGGTATAGTCTGATTACTGTACACGTTTAAACACTTACTAGCTCACCAATGTTCTATTGTTGGTGATTATCTCTAATTTTCCACGAGTGTTACATTTTGAATACTGTGAACGTTAAACACTTACGAGCTCACCAATGTTCTATTGTTGGTGATTATCTCTAAATTTCCACGAGTGTTACAATCTGAATACTGTGAACGTAAACACTTACTAGCTCACCAATGTTCTATAGTTGGTGATTATCTCTAATTTTCCACGAGTGTTACATTTTGAATACTGTACACGTTTAAACACTTACGAGCTCACCAATGTTCTATAGTTGGTGATTATCTCTAATTTTCCACGAGTGTTACAATCTGAATACTGTGAACGTTAAACGCTTACTAGCTCACCAATGTTCTATAGTTGGTGATTATCTCTAATTTTCCACGAGTGTTACAATCTGAATACTGTGAACGTTAAACACTTACTAGCTCACCAATGTTCTATAGTTGGTGATTATCTCTAATTTTCCACGAGTGTTACAATCTGAATACTGTGAACGTTAAACACTTACTAGCTCACCAATGTTCTATAGTTGGTGATTATCTCTAATTTTCCACGAGTGTTACATTTTGAATACTGTGAACGTTTAACACTTACTAGCTTACCAATGTTCTATAGTTGGTGATTATCTCCAATTTTCTCCGAGTGTTACATTTTGAATACTGTGAACGTAAACACTTACTAGCTCACCAATGTTCTATAGTTGGTGATTATCTCTAATTTTCCCCGAGTGTTACATTTTGAATACTGTGAACGTAAACACTTACTAGCTCACCAATGTTCTATAGTTGGTGAATATCTCTAATTTTCCACGAGTGTTACAATCTGAATACTGTGAACGTAAACACTTACTAGCTCACCAATGTTCTATAGTTGGTGAATATCTCTAATTTTCCCCGAGTGTTACATTTTGAATACTGTGAACGTAAACACTTACTAGCTCACCAATGTTCTATAGTTGGTGAATATCTCTAATTTTCCCCGAGTGTTACATTTTGAATACTGTGAACGTTAAACACTTACTAGCTCACCAATGTTATATAGTTGGTGAATATCTCTAATTTTCCACGAGTGTTACAATCTGAATACTGTGAACGTTAAACACTTACTAGCTCACCAATGTTATATAGTTGGTGAATATCTCTAATTTTCCCCGAGTGTTACATTTTGAATACTGTGAACGTAAACACTTACTAGCTCACCAATGTTCTATTGTTGTTGATTATCTCTAATTTTCCACGAGTGGTATAGTCTGATTACTGTGCACTTTTAAACACTTACTAGCTCACCAATGTTCTATAGTTGGTGATTATCTCTAATTTTCCACGAGTGTTACAATCTGAATACTGTGCACGTTTAAACACTTACTAGCTCACCAATGTTCTATTGTTGGTGATTATCTCTAATTTTCCACGAATGTTAGAATCTGAATACTGTGAACGTAAACACTTACTAGCTCACCAATGTTCTATTGTTGGTGATTATCTCTAATTTTCCACGAGTGTTACAATCTGATTACTGTGCACGTTTAAACACTTACTAGCTCACCAATGTTCTATTGTTGGTGATTATCACTAATTTTCCCCGAGTGTTACATTTTGAATACTGTGAACGTTTAACACTTACTAGCTTACCAATGTTCTATAGTTGGTGATTATCTCTAATTTTCCCCGAGTGTTACATTTTGAATACTGTGAACGTTAAACACTTACTAGCTCACCAATGTTCTATAGTTGGTGATTATCTCTAATTTTCCCCAAATGTTACATTTTTAATACTGTGAACGTTAAACACTTACTAGCTCACCAATGTTCTATAGTTGGTGATTATCTCTAATTTTCCACGAGTGTTACAATCTGAATACTGTGAACGTTAAACACTTACTAGCTCACCAATGTTCTATTGTTGGTGATTATATCTAATTTTCCACGAGTGTTACAATCTGATTACTGTGCACGTTTAAACACTTACTAGCTCACCAATGTTCTATTGTTGGTGATTATCTCTAATTTTCCACGAATGTTAGAATCTGAATACTGTGAACGTAAACACTTACTAGCTCACCAATGTTCTATTGTTGGTGATTATCTCTAATTTTCCACGAGTGTTACAATCTGATTACTGTGCACGTTTAAACACTTACTAGCTCACCAATGTTCTATTGTTGGTGATTATCACTAATTTTCCCTGAGTGTTACATTTTGAATACTGTGAACGTTAAACACTTACTAGCTCACCAATGTTCTATAGTTGGTGATTATCTCTAATTTGCCCCGAGTGTTACATTTTGAATACTGTGAACGTAAACACTTACTAGCTCACCAATGTTCTATTGTTGGTGATTATCTCTAATTTTCCACGAGTGTTACAATCTGAATACTGTGCACGTTTAAACACTTACTAGCTCACCAATGTTCTATTGTTGGTGATTATCACTAATTTTCCACGAGTGTTACAATCTGAATACTGTGAACGTTAAACACTTACTAGCTCACCAATGTTCTATTGTTGGTGATTATCTCTAATTTTCCACGAGTGTTACAATCTGAATAATGTGAACGTTAAACACTTACTAGTTTACTAATGTTCTATTGTTGGTGATTATCTCTAATTTTCCACGAGTGTTACAATCTGAATACTGTGAACGTTAAACACTTACTAGTTTACCAATGTTCTATAGTTGGTGATTATCTCTAATTTTCCACGAGTGTTACATTTTGAATACTGTGAACGTTAAACACTTACTAGCTCACCAATGTTCTATAGTTGGTGATTATCTTTAATTTTCCACGAGTGTTACTATCTGAATACTGTGAACGTTAAACACTTACTAGCTCACCAATGTTCTATAGTTGGTGATTATCTCTAATTTTCCACGAGTGTTACAATCTGAATACTGTGAACGTTAAACACTTACTAGCTCACCAATGTTCTATAGTTGGTGATTATCTCTAATTTTCCACGAGTGTTACATTTTGAATACTGTGAACGTTTAACACTTACTAGCTTACCAATGTTCTGTAGTTGGTGATTATCTCTAATTTTCCCCGAGTGTTACATTTTGAATACTGTGAACGTTAAACACTTACTAGCTCACCAATGTTCTATAGTTGGTGATTATCTCTAATTTTCCCCGAGTGTTACATTTTGAATACTGTGAACGTTAAACACTTACTAGCTCACCAATGTTCTATAGTTGGTGAATATCTCTAATTTTCCACGAGTGTTACAATCTGAATACTGTAAACGTTAAACACTTACTAGCTCTCCAATGTTCTATAGTTGGTGATTATCTCTAATTTTCCCCGAGTGTTACATTTTGAATACTGTGAACGTAAACACTTACTAGCTCACCAATGTTCTATTGTTGGTGATTATCTCTAATTTTCCACGAGTGGTATAGTCTGATTACTGTGCACGTTTAAACACTTACTAGCTCACCAATGTTCTATTGTTGGTGATTATCTCTAATTTTCACGAGTGTTACAATCTGAATACTATGCACTTTTAACGTTTATGAGATCACCAGTGTTCTATCGTCAGTCATTATCTCTACTTTGTAGAGATCTAGTTTTTTATAGTACTTGAGTATTGAGAAAAAGACTTCTGCTGAACAAATGTATTTTTATTTTGTATATTTTTCAGTACGTAATTTCTATTTTGTAGTAAATAAAAGTTCTCTAAAACAATTGATGTAATACGCACCATTTATTCATTTTTTATCAATACTATTTTACTATATTAATTCATCACACGACTAATCATATAAAACACTCATTTGAATTGTTCTAACACAAAAAATGTTTGGTATACATAGCATAAACGTTTTTTAATCACTAAACGTTGTTACAGTTTTTATATAAAAAATACCATCTTTCGTGTTTCTAGAATGACACCTGCGTTCTAAATTATATTCAATTAATGTAGAATTGAGTTAATAGAGGATGGTAGTGGCCGATAGACTTGACTTATTGCTTGTAGTTTTGTTGTCATACTTAACGTAATGATGTTTAATATGGATAAAATAGGAGAAAACATATCATACTGGCCATGCTTTTCCCAGTACGTTTCTGAGATCAGTCAACATGGACGAGACAGAGCATGTCAGGACAGACTACACGATCATAAACAGGAAAATATAAAACATGTGACAATGGTGATAATTTTCCCTGTTAACGGTTGGGTGTTTTCCACTTGTGTTTGTTAACACTGACGAGACAGAGCACGTCAGAACAGGACAGACTGCACGATCATGAACAGGATGAGATAAAGCATGTGACACTGGTTATAATTTTCTCTGTTAACGGTTGAGTGTATTCCAGTTGTGTTTCTTAACACTGACGAGACAGAGCACGTAAGGATAGGACAGACTGCACGATCATAAACAGGATAAGATAAAACATGTGACACTGGTGATAATTTTCCCAATTAAGAGTTGGGTGTATTCCACTTGTGTTTGATAACACAGACGAGGCAGAGCACGCCAGGACAGACTGCACGATCATAAAAATGATAAGATAAAACATGTAACACTGGTGATAATTTTCCCAATTAAGAGTTGTGTGTGTTCCAGTTGTGTTTGTTAACACTGACGAGACAGAGCATGTCACGACAGGATAGACTACACGATCGTAAACAAGATAGGATAAAACATGTGACACTGGTGACAATTTTCTCTGTTAATGCTCTGGTATATTCGACTTGAGTTTGTTAACACTGACGAGACAGCACGTCAGGACAGGACAGACTACAATATCATAAACAAGAAAGGATAAAACATGTGACACTGGTGACAATTTTCCCTGTTAACGGTCGGGTGTATTCGACTTGTGTTTGTTAACACTGACGAGACAGAGCACGTCAGGACAGGACATGGGGAATACAAGATAAGTCATAAACAGTTTCTCGATGCTCCTCTTGACTACTGGCCGTAATGCGGGGCTTTAACTATCCTATCGTAAAAAAGGCTTTTGAGGCTTTAAGACCATTTGGGTGAATATAAACCCTCTAAGCGCTTATTCTCTGGAAATATGTTTTTGCACAGTTTTACTATGCAAGATAATGGCTGTTTTACGTTTATTACAGTCATAAGATACTAATATGGCTAATAATTGTTTATTTCCTTTTTCTCTTTTTTATGTCAAGTTTAGGACTAAAATTTGTACAACAAATGCATTAAATTAAGAGAAAACTTGATTGATTTATTGAAAGAGATCCGAGTTACTCACTAATTTAGTAAAACATATACTCTAAAATTTCGATAAATAAGTATCTTTACAGCGATATTTAAATACAAAAACCTCGGTTTCGTTTTTAGTTCGAATACTTTATTGTGTTATAATTATGTAGTTATAACGTTTATACATTTTTATTCAGTTTATTTATTTGTTTTTGTCGAACTGATTGTGAAATCATAATCGGTTGGTTTAGTCACTTTGTTCAGTAAAAGAATCGATCCACGCCATTGTATATGGAGTTCTGAACCTTAGTTCGATATTTCAGTATTAGGCCTATCATTTAGGTTTAACATAATATATTAGGCACATCAAAATTAAACGTTGCAGAAATATATTATCTGCTTGTTAATGGTAGAGAACCTTTCAGAACTACAGACATATTGAGTAAAAGTTACCCTCTTTTGTCATTTTATTGGAGGTTTAAGTTATAGAAATTTTTTCAACAAAGACATATTCCGTAGTTCACAATGTTTTATAGGTCAGATTTATGAGTAGAAAAAATGTTTATACTTTCTTAAATCAAAATGCAAATAAATAGAATAGTAAAATCGCAATATTCCGTGATTAATTAACTGTGGATTTGTTAGTAGAAACGCTGAAACATAGTTAAAAAAGCACACAAAGTACATTTCGATATTTTCTTTGAAAATTATACAACTGCATATTCACTTCAGCTACACTCTTAACATTGTGTAATGAAAAGTGGAATAAAATTGTTACGCCATAGAAACTTGGGAAAACACTTGAATGCTTGAGGTCTAAGAAAAGGGTTACTGTCACGACTAAGTACAGCTGTTTTGGGGTTTTGAGTGATGTTGAAAATTAAGCTACGATTCTCTAGAACACGCTAGGTACGTAAAATATTTCCTCGTTTCATTGTGTATTCCACCGCTGGAAACTCGACAGTCCTGTTGAAAACATACATTTTTTTGCTTCAGCGGACTAAAACATGCTCTTCTATTTCGACTATCGAATTGTATTTATTATTGGTGGTGTAGTGCTGTAATCCAGCTACTTGGGGACAAAGTATTTGGGAGATTGTAGGCGAAAAGTTCCATGCTCGGTCCTCTTAACACCGACACGGTGTCCGCTCAATGGTTGCCATCGACGTGGACACTACTAGAGAAGTCTGGGGTGTTCATATTGGATGGTAACTGAGTGTCAGACTTGAAACTGAAATTCAAACCAACACTACGTGGTTCAGATTCCACGTAAAGCTGTAGGTCCCTTAGTAGCCCTGGCTGTTGGGCTATTAATAAATTGCCCTTTCTGAGGAATAGTTGCACTCAGTTAGTAAGTAACCAAACTACACCCATCCACACTCATCCTACACTCATATCATCATTCATATTCGCGTTAAAATACGCACAACGTTGTGTCGACGTCCGATTTGTAAAAATATTATTTAAAAATATCTGGCCAGAGATGGTTTTCATTTGAACAGAAAAGGGGTGAACGTTTTTCAAAAAAACCTATTAGTAGTATCACAAATTTGCCATAAAGAGGGAAACTATTAGCATTTCAGGAGGATGTTCACAGTAAACCTTTAACAAATATTGCAAGCCCTCTTCCTTCTCCATTTCCGGAAGGAGCCCCCCACGATTAGATCATGCACTTTAACATTCAAGGAGTAAAACATAAAATTGATGATTTACAAGTATGTCTCACAGACTCAGTAGTTGGTAATAATGTCAAATTAATATGCCTTAATGAGCATTGGTTAAACCATAGTAACATTGATATTTTTAATAAAATTCCAGATTTCAGAATGGTGGACTCATATTGTAGAGCAAGGGAGGGGGCTAGAGGTGGTAGTTGTATTTTGTTGAAATGTGACATTGAAAATATTAAAGTAAGACATGATATAAAGCAGTTGGGCGAGGATCATATTTTTGAAATATCAGCTGTCGAAATACCTAATTTAAACACAATAGTAATTTCACTGTACAGAGTCCCTTACACCAACACGTTAAAAGATTTTATATTAAAGTTCGAAAACCTTATAAATATTCTAAAAAATGAAAATAAACGAAAAAATATCTTTTTGGCATCTGATTTTAATATAGATTTATTACGGTACATTACAAAAATATAAATAGTATAGATTATGTTCACGAGGAAGGCAATCATGCAGACGTACCTAGTTTTAAACATAAATTACATAGATATTTTGTTAATATAGTAGAATATAATGGATATAATTTTAATTTTAACGAGCCAACTAGGGTATCTTCAACGACTTCGTCCTGCATAGATAATTTAATTACAAACACTTTTTTTGATCAGTCATTTTATTTTACTCAAGAGCTCGGTCTATCTGACCATAAGGCCCTTTTCATTTCGTTACCTTCAAAAAACGACGAGCGAGTGGAGAATCACTAAGGATTTAAACAAAGAATTATCAATGATCACTCTTTTCAGACTTTTGATGTTTTACTGAAGAGTATAAAGTGGAATTTTAATGAGTTTACTTCGGTGGATGAGAACTACAACGCCTTTCTTTCATGTTTCCTTGGAGCTTTTTGGGAGGCATTCCCTTTGAAAGCAAGTAAGAATAAAACAAAATATATTAAATGGATAACTAAAGGGATAATAGTATCGAGTAATAAGAAACGATTACTCTACAATGAAGTTAAGAGATCTAAAGATAAACAAAAAGAGAACCATTACAAAAAGTACAGAAATATTTTCAAAAAAGTTGTGAATCAAGCAAAAAAGTGGGCAAATGACAGCTATATAGAGAGGGCTGAAAACAAATCCAAAGCAAGTTGGGAGGTCATAAAACACGAATTAGGGTTGGCAAATAAATCGAACAAATCGGAGCATGTGCTGAGTAAAATATTTGAGAACTTGGGTGCAAATGTAAGTGAAGTGGTTAATTCTCACTTTATTAACGTTACGGAGAAACTTGCAGTCAGTCCCTCCATAAGTATTGCCATTGATAAAATTATAAATTCACTTGAAACAGTAAATATTGCGACTGAGTTTGATTTTCAAAGAGTGACTCCTGCACAAGTTAGCAAAATTATTGACAAAGCAAAGCCCAAAAAGTACTGTGGCTGGGATGAGATATCAATGTGGTTAGTAAAACGCTGTAAAAATACTATACTCGTATTAGACCCATTAACAAGAATAATTAATCAATCTCTGATAACGGGAAAATTCCCATAAAAACTAAAATATGGTAATATAAGCCCTCTATTTAAGGGTGAAGAGGTGATCCCTAACTTCAAGCCAATATGCTTGCTCCCAACTTTTTCAAAAATCTTCGAATCTGTGGTAAAAGAACAGTTAATAAAATACATTTAAATAAATAACACGTTTTCAGTAAGTCAGCATGGATGCAGAAGCAAAAGATTGACAAATAGTGCTTTGATCGACTTGACAAATGAAATCCTTAAATCATTGGACGATTCAAATATTAGCCTTGGGATGATGTGTGACTTGTCTAAAGCCTTTGATAGTGTGAGGCATGATATTTTGCTAGCAAAACTCGAATGTTACGGAATCAAAGGACATTTTTTGAGATGGTTTGGTTCTTACCTCCAGAACAGAAAACAACGGACAACAGTAACACTGAATAATGTAAAAATAAACTCAGAATGGAAAGCAGTCCCTCATGGTGTTCCACAGGGATCTGTTCTCGGTCCTTTGCTCTTCTTGATATACATTAATGACCTCCCTTTCCTGTGCAAAGAAAAGATAGTGATGTACGCTTATGACACTACAGCACATTTAACCAGACAGACAATAAGTGAAGTGGAGCAAGTGATGAGTGATCTGATAGAGATGTTAGATGAGTGGTTTGCAGCTAATGGGCTAAAATTAAATAAGGAAAAAACAAGCATAATACAGTTTAAAACTCAAACAGTAGTAAATGATGCAAACAAGTACGATGGGGCGATAGCAGAGACAGTGAAATTGCTTGGTCTAGTTTTTGACTCAACACTCAAATGGAAAGCGCACATAGAATATATTACTTCGAGGCTTAACAAGGCAATATAAAATGTCATGTCTGACTCATATAGCGAGCAGGAGAATTAAGTTAGTGCTGTATTTTGCGTACTTTGAATCCATATTACGCTATGGAATAAATATGTGGGGACGTTCAAATCACTGGGAAAAAATATTTAAAGCCCAAAAGAAACGAGTCATGATGGGTATGAACCCAAGAGAATCTTGCAGAAGAATATTTAAAGAACTTGGTATTCTTACATTCCCAGGATTGTATTTGTTGGAAGTAGTAAAAAATGTACATGAAAATATATATTCTTACCAAAAAAATAATGTGAACCACGACCATAATACTACAAGTAAAAATAAATTACGTGCCCCCAAACATAGATTAAGAAAATATGAAAATAGTCCATTATGTAGCGGAATACAAATTTATAATAAAATATCACAGAAATACAAAAGCTTGGGGAATGCCAATCAGTTTCTAGTTGACCGAAGCTATTACTCCGTCTCAGAATTTCTGCAGGACGAGATCGTTATATTTTAGATACACTGAAAAATAATTTACTAAGTATGTTATTGTGTATAAATTATTGATTAGTTTGTGAATTAACCTCTTTGTTTTGTATTTCTTCATTTTAAATTCTTTAGGTTAGTAGTTTTGTAACAATTGACGAGTCACCAGTTAGTAGCAGATTATCTGTTTAACACTAATGTAATTTTCTGTGACAATAAACCATTTCATTATTATGAGTTATTGTAAACAATGTCTCACTATTAAAGGTTCATTCTATTGGACAGTATAGATTAAAATAAATTCGATTGGAATAAACATCGATATTTGTATGTATTAATCACTGAATTGTGACACTTTATATTCGACCATCAACATCCAACCGGTCGCACACATCTTAACCATTTTTTTTTTTACACAACGAAGAGTTAAATTGTAACATGGTCCGAGGCTTCCATAGCGTACACTGAGACATGTTTTAAAAACATTTTTGCGAAATTTCCTAAAAAAGTCTATATTTAAAAAACAGTGATGGCATATACGAGTGATATGTCATGCCAAAAACCGCCAACTGCCTATTTGTGTTTGGTCAACACACCAGACATGCAAATAATGCATCACTCACTGTTTGACAAGGGCTTTCATCGGTTTTAATAATGCTTTTAACGCAGAAGATGATTATTTTCAATATGTCGCATAATTTTTGCAGATGTTTTATGGTGACTTATGAATATTGAACTGTAGTAATATAAAAATATTAAATTGAAAAATAAAACCGAGTTAGTCCACCAAATTAGTTTAGTTACTGAAAAATATGTAATTTATGTAAGTGCTTATTTATTGTATATTCATACTTGATATCAGAGCGCTCTTACAGTAAATGCTGGAACTACGAGGAGTTTGAGAATGCTAAGGCCAATGGTGTGACGATATAAACCAGCCTCAACCATAGCAACGCCATTACGATTTTCATTGTTGCCATTTTCAGCACCCGTTTATATAATCTCCTTGTTTGTTATAGTTAATTTGGGTGTGAGAACAGAGTAGAAAGACACAGAGTTCGCATCCATATGTACGCTACGAGTAGTTATTTCTCCAGTTCTCCATTCGATGGGAGGGCCAAATTTCCTTTAAATCCGCAAATTCTCAGGGATAAAGGGAATAAGCCCTAATTATTCCTTCAGATGTCATTAAGTTGAAATCTATTCACAACTGCTACTTCCGCGTTCGCTGCGGCCATAAGAAAGAGACCTCTGTTTTTTCTACCCTGTGCTGTGAAACATTTTGATCGTGTACTTTACTTATTGTTTTTATCATGGTATCGGGTTTTTCTAGTTACCGTGGTTTTTATTGTCTTTTACATTATTGTTTATAGATTCTTCATATCTTAATACAGTATTTATGGACTGTTCTGTTGAAACCTCTTTAAGCGGATTTCTATCTCAAAATGTAATTATTGTAGGTCGTACGTTTAACATGATACTCTTGGCAACACCGCACGTTATATTTAAATTCAAACATTACCAACTGCTTGTGTAAAGTCAGGACATTATAAAAAACTAAATTATTCTTAAACCATTTTCATGTGGAAGTTTTTTATTGCAGCTAACATCAGACGTAACAACTATTTATATATGACACGTGTGTCATATGGTAAGAGGGTTCATAATAACAAGAAAAATATGGTAAGAACAGTGGTGACCAAGTTAATTATTATAAAGTAATTTACTTGTTTATTAGTTCCCTTGTTAATGCAAAACATTCTTACCCACACCAGAACGTCCTACATTTTAAACGTTCTAATATTAAACGCATCCTTATGTACGGTTCATTAACATCAGTGTCAGTAACATTTGGTAATGTATTCTTACATAAAAAATTTGCTTTCGACACATTGTCATACCCCTTCTACTAAATTCTGCGAATCCTAACGGATATAAGTGTAGATACTGGTGGCGCAGTGCTGTAATCCAACTACTCGAGGATAAAGTGTTTGGGTGATTGTAGGCGATAGGTTCCACGCTCGGTCCTCTTAATACCGACACGGCACTCGCTAAATGATTGCCATCGACGTGGACACTACTAGAAAAGTCTGGGGTGTCCGTGTTGGATGGTAGACAATGTTCAGGTGTTGTTTAGGAGAGAGAACTGAGTATCAGACCTGTCAGTTAGCTATCAGTTCCGGCAGTTAGGAACTAGTGCCGGCGTGATTGGTTAAGTA
>JAQJVL010002838.1:0-79326 GCA_035578905.1 Stictocephala bisonia | reverse complement strand
TGTAAGTGAATTTTTCAGTGTTGTCCATAAATTAAATGTTAATTAGATTAATCTCTTTTATTTTAGCCTTTTCTGTGATTTTTTAATGACAAACTGGAGGATTAATTGTATATCAACTTGTACACTACAATATTTCCGAGTAATAAAGAGTATTATTATTGAATATTATTGTATAATATACCTGATTCCTTTTTAAGTTATTTAAGTGTATTACACTGGTCACTGATAGGTTTTGAGACGTCAATAATACACGTATTAATATAATAAATAAAAATGTAATTCATTAGTCGACTGAGATAAACGAAAAAAACAAGTACGCTCTCTTAATTAAAACGCTTTATTAAATAATTGAGAGATAACAACAATGAAAACACCTTCAGCGCAATATGAGACTGGTAGGGACAGAAAATTCTTATCATTTCCTGTCTCCGAAATTCGGGGCTGCAGTGGCCACCACACCAAGTATTTCCAACGTGATGGTAAACCAAGCGCCCAGAAATTTCTTGGTGTATGCTCGACTCGAGCTGCGAGACCGGTTTGGTCGTCACCATACTCGATCGCTCCAAGTGTCGAGCCGCGCCGCCCCTGACGGTCTTATCGCGCCGGAAACAATCGTGTATGGGCCCCTTAAGGTTTGAATCCCCACTGAGCCAACGGTCGGTACTTCACTCGTTGAATAAAGGTCACGCACAGGCTTGTAGCGCGTGTGAAATGGCGAGTGAAGTTTTTTTAAATAAAGAAAAGAAATGTAAAGCAATGTTTATGCTAGCCACTTAGTTGAACGTTTGTTAATCCATTTCATTTGATTTAACCTCAAATTTACTAATTGTTCAACTACGAATAGATTGTAAATCCAAATAAATGCTATGAACAAAAAAAAAGTTTTGCATAATTAATGTTTGAATTGACTAATCTTAAGTCCAGGCATTTGTTATTATATAATACTGAGGTCCAGGTGTGCGTTACATATGTAATATTATGAACTTATTGACTTTTTTTTGTCTAAACTAGTTCAGGTTTCAAACTGGAAGAGGATTGATGTGTGGAAATTTTGATGTCGTTTAATGGACTCATGGACATTGAACCAATAGTTTATTAATCATTACTTGGGCTAGACTAGTTTAGATGAGCGAGGATTTTATGTGTAATTGTTTATCAATTAACTAAGATCTACTCTTTATATAAAATGTCAGATTGTGAAAGTGAAGCACAAGGTACCGAAAATAACGTAAATGAACCATCTATTCCCAATCAAACTGAAGAAAAAGCAGTGAAGCTCGAGGAAAAACCATCCGACACTGTAAGAACATCTGCTTAGATAAGTACTTTTTAAATATTAATGTTAGTAAAATTGTACTAGCCAATCGTTGATAAATCTATGTATTTAAAAAAAATTAAATAAAAATAATATCTTGGGATATATTTATTGTCATTGTGCATCTTGAATTGTGCTAGCATAGGCCTGATATTCTTACATCAATCAATTACATTAATAAACTAATAATAGCCCTATGTAATTATTAAAAACTAATTTAGTAAAAATCACAGTTTTGGAGGTGTGGAAAATGCAAATCAGCATAACCCTGTAACATCCAACCTAATCCAAGCCAACAGAATATAACCTACCTAGCCTTAAAAGTCAAGGTATAGTACAGATTTTATAACATTCTTACATATGAGACGCCGGCATAACGTTTTTGGTATTTTAAGGCGAATATGAATGGTTATATGAGTGTAGTCTGGTTACTAAATGAGTTCAACTGTTCCTCAGAAAGGGCAATTTATTTATAGCCCAACAGCAAGGGCAACTAAGTGACCTACAGCTTTACATGGAATCCGAACCATGTAGTGCTGGTCTGATTTTCAGCTAATTGACAAGCCTGATACTCAGTTATCTCCCCCACACAACATCCGCACAATGATTACCACCCAACATGGACACCCCAGACTTCTCTAGTAGGGCAGTTCCATGGTGTCGGACGTAGAATTTGTACATAAATTCTCAGAGTTTTGTAATGTCTAATTTACTTAAAAGTACTAAAATTAGTTGTGAGCTGTATCACAAGAAAGACCACTTTTCTAGGAACATTTTGACATATAACACATTACAAAAATAAGTTTAATTATTAGTGAAAAAAATTATTTTCCTCGGTGTCGGACGTAAAGTGCACTAATTTTACTTTATTTTTTTCCAAACTCTTATTCAAATCTGTGATTTATGAATGCCTATAGAAACCAAAAAAATTTGATTATTAAAGGGAATACAAGCTACAAAATGGCACCAATTTTACCTTCATTGATCAATTGGTTATACTTCAAGAAATATTTTTCTAAAGTGTCGGACGTAGGTTTTTTGGTGTTGGATGTAGAATGTACACATATTAAATAGATTTTTGAGGAAAAAAATTTAATTAATTATTATACTTTTATTTTTACAGTATAGTATTTATTAAAAGAGATTATTCCACAATAGTAGTTGGCTTATCACTATTTAAACCATAAAATATAATTATAAAGTGCTTATAGATAGCCTTAAATCAATCTTGCCCTATGATACTTTTAAATTTATATTGTTGTCTTGTTCCTCCGTACGGTTCAGGGGCCTCAATTTTCTTTATGTCTTTATTTAAATAACTAATGCAGTCTTCATCGGCAGGCCAGAAGTAGTAAGCACCTGACTTGGAACAGTGCATTACTTTCACCATGGCTTCATTTTCAAAAACAGATTGAACTTCGCCTGGATAGTAGGTATCATCATACCTTACAACAACCCAGTCCTGCATTGGTACTAGGTCCTTAACACTTATGCTTGTCATGGTTGTTACAAAATCTTCACAAACTTCAGATTCTGACATTTCACTGTCAGAATCAAGACTTGGTACTACTCTTTCTTTGCGTTTCGTAGTGTCGTCACTTGTTTCGCCAACTAAGACAAATTTGTTAGAAGCAGCTGGTGTCACATAGTGCACTTTGTGTGTATTGGAGACTGGAATGGCTGAATCCCAGACATGTTGAACTTCATGCACCTTTTCTTGCACATCTTTATCAGACAAATACTTCATCGTAATGTTCGGGTTTCTTAAGGTTGCGATTTCAGCAAAGTTTTCTGCAGAGCTCAAAAAGATTTCTGTATTTGCTTTGGCATAATTCCAAACATTTCTCTTTATTGATCCTCCTATCCCATCGACTACCCCTTTCCCATGGGAGGTTGCAAAGTAGTGCCAGGGTAAATTAATTTCAAACTTACTCTGAAGTAAAGGAAGCATAGAAAAAATGAAACGATTCTTGAACTGGGCTGATGTCCCGTCAGAAAAAATGTGTACTGTTGAAATATCTGGATGCACAGATTTCAGTTTTTCCAGAAGAAAGCTCACATAACAATAAATTTGATTTTTTGTGTGATCAAGGTCATTGGATACAATAACACAGCTCTGGCTGATGCCTTCCGAGATCCAAGCATGTGTTGTGAAAACTGTAGCCTGATTGTGAGTCCAATGGGCCGACTGAATTTCGTTTTGATGAAGAAGGGTGGCATTTTCTGAAAAATCAATTTGTATCAGTATTTCACTTCCATTTACTTTTGCTTTAAGTTTCTGAAACTCATCAGCTTGTCTTCTTTTGATGTAAGTATGTATCAGAAAATATTTAATCTGGGATTTTAACTCTTCAAATGCTTCATTAACTGAACTTACTATTTCAACTTTCTGTATCTGTCCATCAACCTTTTGCCATTGAATGTACTTCAAAGGTTCGTTGTCACCCATAGGTTTGAATAGATCTATTTGATTTTCACAATCATTGCATTTCCTTGACATGCAGGTTTTAGATTCTGAGTTGCAAACAACACTGCATATAAATGTACTGAATTTTGTTGATAGTCCTGTGTGTGGCTCTAAGGCTGTTAGTAACAAGCGAACATTCTCGTGATAGGAGCAAACACAAACGTTATGTGGAATGTTTGAGAAACATTTAACATGTTTAGGACGAAGGCTGCAAAATTTTGATAGCCCTATTTTAACATTTGGGTTTTTATCTTTGAAAATTGTCCAAGCTTCTTTTAAACTCACAACAAGATATCGAGTCTGTATTGTGTATTTTACTTTTTTCCCCTGCTCATCTTTTTTTCTGTAAATAACACGGTCATTCCGACCCGGAGCCTGCCAGGTCACAATATCACTGTTGTAAAATTCTACCACTTCTTTATAAACAACTTTATCTACATCTTTGCTAGTTGAAGGTTTATTTTTAACTCAAATACCAACCTGTTTGGCTAAACACTTAACAATGTGAGCCTTTTTATTTGGTGAAGAAGGGAGGCTACAATACACTCTCTTAAGTGCATTACCTTCTGTTTGCTTACATCTGTAAGGCGATACCTTTTCAGGGGTCTTAAAAACTGTCTCATTTTCTTTTTTTTTTTTTGTCATGGTACCACTTCTTAACCCTTTCTCGTTCTTTCTTTCTGTGATCTTCTAGTTCTTCTTCTGTGGAGTTCAGGAGTATGGCTTCTCTTGAGGCTTTCTTCCTTAATCGGTCCTTTTCCAACTGTGCTGCTTTTTTTTCAGGATCAGCATTCATCCTCTCTCTTCGACGCGCCATCTTCTCTTTATTTGTTAGTGGCATAGTGGCTCTGAAAAGATAAAGACTATTACAACTTTTGTAGGGTATAGATAAAACTGAGGCCATAGGCTGAGGTGTTCCATATACAACTAATCATACAGGCATGATGTAATAATATATATAGGGGCTATTGCGATTCAATAGTCATAAGTCCTAAATTGCTTACTGTCTTTAAACATTTACAGTAACAATTATATTACGCCTGCAAAATATTATGATCGCCTATGGGCAAGTGTCGCAGGCCTATTTGCTCATGGTGGTGCGCTACGGCAATTAGATTTGCTTAGGTTATTTATAACTAAGCTTAGTTTTACTTATTTAGTAACACATCTAACCTAACCCCTAAAGCACACAGTCATGAGTGTTCACGAAGCCTACCAATGGACGTTTACAATATTCCGTTAACGTAATGTAGACTAAATGTTAATTGTTTTCTTCATTCATATTTAAAGTTCATCATGTAAGAAAATCTTTAACAGTGGCGGCCCCCCTATAAAAAAGACCCTTGTTCTCTTATTTAAAATTATCTTGAGGTTTCTAGTTGTTAATTGATTTGGATTACTGTAATTAAAATAAATCATGTTAGTTTTTAATGATTGAAGAATATCTTACCTTTGATTTTAGTAGTCTTGCACAGATGAAATCAATAGCAATGCACCAGATGAACATTAAACTAAACTTGAGTAGGCATGTAATCCAATAAAGTAGAAAACTAACAACACATTACTTGGTGTAGGTACACTTAACCTCAATGATCAATTAATAACAAAACCAATAACAGCTGATCACAAGTTTTCCCTCCTTTTCAAAAAAAGGGCTTGTGAATGTTTCCATAGAGATTGTAAAGCCTTATTGATTTACATATTATTAGTATAATTTAAACCCAAGAAAAAAGTGATTTACAATATTGCTGTTTTGGGAAGTATTTTTTTTTATGTTTAATAAATTATTAATACAGATTTAATTTTTAGGTTATCTTACATGGATTACTATGTTTAGCTTTAATTTAAATAAATTCGTACTAATGCTGATAATAGTCCAATAATTGAAACTTAATATAGCCAATATCAATGAAGTTTGCGGCATTTAAAGGTTGGTGTCGGACGTAGATATATTTTTCTACGTCCGACACCAATATTTAAAAAAAAATGTGAGACATAATTTTTTTTCAAAACCAGGGCCTTTTAGCTATTAACAAACTCACTTTAAATCTGTACTTTCATGGTTTAAAAAAAAATATGTGTGGCTACTATAAAACTAAAATTTCTTTTTTGGTGTCGGACGTAGAACGAAGTGTAACTCGAAGTTAAACCACTCTGTCATGGTAACTAAAAGAGGTAAAAAGTTGTGAATAGCAAGAATTTTTTATTTGGTTCCTTAATCAACCAAAAACGTTAACTTTGGTTTGATATGATTTTTTTTTTATATTCCATTTATAATAATATGACCTTATTGCACAAACCAACTAGAAAAACACTAAATAACATTGTAAAACAAAGAACCAAATCTTTTTAGTATGGACATTTTTCCTAAAACAAATACAAGAACCTTTTAACTGGTACTTTTAGCTTTCCAAAAATGTACATAGGGGTTTGCTTAAAAAAAAAAAAAATAGTGTTGAGGTTTACAATTTTGTGGAATTGCCCAGTAGTGTCCACGCCGATAGCAACCATTAAGCAGACGCCATGTCGGTATTAAGAGGACCGAGCATCCAACCTATCGCCTACAATCTCCCAAACACTGTCCCCAAGTAGCTGAGTTACAGCACTGCGCCACCATAGATTCGGCTGTGCACTACTAACATAAACCAATGAATGCTTTCAGATGAATCATTCCTAAATAGAGGGAATATTTGTAAGACGCCTATTACAATGGTAACTTACTCTTCCTTGCCTACTGCCGTTTCCGGACCACGAGTCTATCATTATACAAATTTAACTATAATTATGCACTTTCTTTCACCTCTGAAAATACGATTTCTTGTTGGAAAAATGACGAAATATGAGTTTGCATCTCTTGAGGAGGTTAATTTTAACTGCAGTAAATTCATTTTGTTCCTAAAAACTAGTTTAATATCTGATAGGGCTTAGTGAAAAAATCAACTTTTTAAAGATAGGCTTAGTACTTTTTCAATAATTTGTTATAAATTTACAGTAGGCCTAGGCCTACATGTTTTTTTGTGCTGCACATGAAAGCCTTATAATTGGTTTTTCGATAAAGTTATTTTTCCTGCCTGAAACATACACTTTTTAGTTACCTAACCAAACATAACCTAACTTTTCTTAATTGTCTAGTTAGGCCCTAATCAACATAAATGTGTTAATTTCGTTAAATTCGGAAGCCTGGCCTTCGTCATGGCCTTCCAGCCATCATTCCAGCAAGAGTATTGGTGAATTCGGTAGTTTGGGCTAATAAGTTAGTTGGTGTTTATTAAGATTGCATAATGGCCAATAATCGTTATTCGTTGTAAAAGTAGTTTATTATATCTTGAGAAATAATTGTTACAGGGCCAATACCAAAATAGTTTTCAAATTCGTATTCATTGCCATAAAACATTTAAAATTAAGAAATGATGATTAAAATATGATTTATTTTAATTACGGAATTGGAAATAGGCCTAAGTTATGTCAAAAATAGTAAACGTTGTGATATTTGTTTTTGAATTGGTTGGTACAATTCTCAATTTCAGCATAAAAAAAGCATACCGTATCTCATGAAAATATAGCCAGTCTTTTACCCATGTCAAGCAAAGTTTTTAAAGTTTGTGTAGTGACAAGAAACTGCATAGTAACCAAAGCCAAACCTAATAATACCTAACTTAACATTTTAAAAAAACTTTAACCAAATCAGCATTTTTCCTTGCTAACATGTTTTTAAAGTTGTTTGAATGGTTTTTCTGTATTTCTTATTTTATTCTTGTTATTACTTAGTAAAATTGTATTTTTCTTTTATAGTAATTTATCTTAGTTATCATGAACAAAGTAGTCGGAAAAAAACTGCATAGCCCTTGTTGTACCTAGACAATTACCAAGATGGTATATAAATCACCAACACATAACAATTTGTGTTGGCCTATTTGCTATAAAATGACTTTAGAAGGTTTAAAAACAAATCAGTTACTAGCCTATGCAGTTTCAGCGATCTTGTAATAATTAATATTTTACAGGTGGTTAAAATTGAGTTAGATTATCAGAAGCGAGCATTTCATTATGCGGAAATCTCGTTTTTACCGAAAATAAAAAAACTCAATTTTAAGAAAAACACTAAAAAATTATTTTTATAATCGTTATTTTTGAAATATATTTCCCTTCTAATGTATTTGCTACACCAAACATGAATGTCTAATTGGTTTTGCATAGCATTTTTCTCCCTCAAAACACTTAACATAACGTTGACTATCATATGGGAACTGTTACTACTTTTGGAGAAATATTTTTTTGTTATATATAGCCTATTTAAGCCAGTGGCATTTTTATAATAAATTCTAATAAGTCTGGAATTTATAACTATTGGTTATTATTTACAAAAACTTCTTCAAGATTTTTTTCCGCGAATTCCCCATAAAATTGCCTGATTTTGAAGGACTTTAAAAATCTTTTTTGGGAGAAAAACTAAATTTTCTACAACCATGTGATTATCTGACCCTTAAACATTTTTGGGGGGCAATTTTGAGATAACAATCTAAGCTATTTTGTTTGCACAATTTTAGTTTAATATTTTTATTTAATGTTTCTATTACAAAATTTAGCCTACCGTTTTTATTTTTCAGAGAAATAAAATGAAAAGTAATTTATATAATATGAATTTGATCCTCCAAGTATAACAGTGTTATTTTACAGGCAACAATGAATACTACTGCAAGTGAGGATTCAGAGTATGAGACATTAGAAGAAGACAATGGTGGTTCTGTCAGTTCTAGGAGCTCAAGCTCCAGAAGAAGTTCATTGTCTGAAGAGGGAGATAATGGTAGTGGTGATTTGATTATTAAAGATGAGAGGGAAGACGGCGATGGCCAAGAGGTAATAGTCAAATTTACTCGTCACTAGAAACTGAATTTACCTTTCTTTAGTGTTATATTTATTTACGGGTAATCCCATTTTACAATATTACAAATTTATTCTAACATGGCATGGTCTGAAATTAGAGAAATATTAGGCCTACTAAGTGCTACTGTACTGTTCTAGAACATTTAGCTACATAACTACAGTTGAGTTTCAGTAAACTGAGTTGTTTGGGACCGAAGCTATTTGTGTTTTACTCGATAGGTAAAAACTCGAGTAGTACGGAGGTTATGGTGAAATAATGTAAATGCCATGGAAAAAATCAAAACTAGTTTATTAAAAGAAAAAACACAAAATAAATATAGTTACGGTCCTGTAAGAAAGTAGTAATAGTCATTAGGTTATCTCTTTTATAAGTTGTATTACCGCAGAATGACAAGATTCTGTGGAACTAAGTTTTACATTTTAAAAACTACAAGTCGGTAAAAAACTGCAACAATATACTGTAATTTAATGGTAAAGATCTAATGTAATGTCCATAGGCAGCATTGTGGTTGGGCAATTTCCCTTGATGTTATCTTTGTTGACAACAAAAGCAGAACATTCCTTACTTGTATTAACACGTTGACTGCTATACATGTTAGACCTATACCACGTCTATATCTGAAAGTTACAAAAAAAAAAAAAAACTACTCAGCATTAGTGTTTTCAGATGCTAATTTGAGATCAGGAAGTCGGTGGGATGGTTTATTGTTCATTCCCTGTCAGTAAAAATCCATCGGTCGGATCCGGGTCGTCAGCTCCTAGGGATGCGCCAAGAAGGCAAATGTATGGCAACATTTTCAAAATGCACCCAAACAATGTCACAAACACTTTATATTTCACTAAAAACTAATTGTTATATATTTACAATATTTACAACGCCATCCAATAATATTTGTTCCTGTTTCCGGTCACTTCCAAGGTCATCATCACTTTCATTACGATCAGCCATTTTTATTTAAATTAACACTATTACTTCACTAAATGATAATAAGCTATATAAAACACTAATAAAAATAAACTATATACAAATATAATATAAGCAACTACTCACTAAATACTATAAAAACAATAACGTGTATAAGAAAACTCAAAAAATCGCTAGGCGGAAACGACGAACACAAAAATATAGCACGTGTTGCACTGAAGGAGCGGGCGACATACAGTCCTCCCTCCACAAGAGCTGAGCTCACACTGCCTAGTATAAGAGAACATTGCAGCGCGACACGGATCCGGGGCACGCGCACTCGGCGCTCGGCCACGCGGGACCCGGAACCGGGTCGTCAGCACTCAACGTGTTAACTTATCTCCAGTATCATTATTTCATCCTATCTTTCATATTTCATTCATCAATGGCCCACGGTAGTATTTGTCACTTACTGTAGTTTTATGTCTAGGATAACACTCAGTCCGTTTACCGAACAAAATTATTGTATTAATCCTGCCGTCTAATGCAATTTGCTTTACACAAGGATAATAGTACAGAGAACCATTCAACATTATAACGTAATAAAATTATTCTTCATTTCTATTTAGTTATAAGAAAAAAAGCTGCCCACCATTTACCACACACATCAAAACACTGGAATAAAATAATGAACAATAACAGAAAGAGTACCGTACACAGTACATTAATAAATTATGGTAATTTATCTAATACTGTATTGTAATATTTCGTGAGTCAACACAATAAAACAACCACATTTAGGGCGTGAGGAGGAGTCAATTAAGCCGATGGTGTCAGGTGGTGATATGTCACTAGTGAATGCATTTGGGTCGGAAAATTATTCCTAGACTTTGTAGTAGGGTATCATAAAAACATCACGTGACGCCCCAGCAACATCTTATCCTCGCACCTACAGCCAATAGAGACACGATTATATGAGTGTCGTGTTGTAGTTGGTCTTTTATTAATAGGTTTATGTATGTTTTAACCCAGAGGCTAGTAAACAAGAGGCTTGTATTGAGACTGGAAAGCCAAAAAAAGACCAATCTAGACCAAGAAGAGGACCAGTAGACGCTTTTATACACTTCACAGAGTTGGTCTACAGGTCTTTCTCAGCCAATATGACAACAGTAGCTGTAATGGTAGACCTGGAAGCAGCTTTTGACAAAATACCCCACTCCACAGTATTACTACATTGTCTAATCACTGGAATTAGAAGCAAAATGCTTAGATACCTCCAAAACTTTCTAAAACACAGAAAAATCAAAACTAAAGTTAACAACACACTCTCAGATGAACTTCCAGTCTATAGTGGAGTTCCACAGGGATCTGTATTAAGTCCTACCCTGTTTAATGTTGCACTCAGTGACATGCAAGCAACTGTACCCAGCGTAACAGACAGTTGCATATATGCAGATGATAGTCAACATATGGAACTCCCATAGAGATCCAATACAGGCCACTCAACAAGTGCAAGATGGCTTAAAATGCATGGATGGAAAAGTGGAGCATGTCAATCTTATAAACAAAAACAGAATCTGCCTTTTTTTACAAGAAAATACACATGTAAACACTTTAACCCAGAACTTCAAATCAAAGGAAAAGCAGTGCGTCACAATCCAAACCCTACACTACTTTGGATAACTCTAGACCCGAAACTACTATGGAAGAATCACATATAACAGATTTCATTGCAGTGTACAGGTAGACTGAACTTACTTAAAGCCGTTGCTAGCAGAGAGTGGGGAGCGGATACTCTCATGCTGAGACAATTCTTTATATCATTAATTTGATCAAAAATGATGTACGGAGCAGAAATTTGGGGCTCTGCAGCAAAAACACACATTAACAAATTAAACACAATCCAAAACTTGGCCCTAAGAACTTGCCTTGGATGTCGAAAGACTACCCCAGTACGAGCAATAACATAAGCCTGTAGAAATATACATCCAAAAAGTAATATGGCACAAATTCATAAATATAACTGCAGACTCCAAATCAGATCCAACTCTCTTACTAAACCAACAAGAAACCTATCACAAGTCATCCTTTAATCAACAGACAATACTAATAACAGAAAATACTCTGAACATAACCCCGGTGACTTACCCAACAATAAATTGTATCCCAACATCGAACTTCCAACCTCCAAAAATATCACTACTCATCCCAGGTCTAACATCCAAAAAAGATTCTGTACTAGCACAAAGAACCACTGCTCTAGAAGTCATATATTCAAGCTATCATGACCACTATAAGATTTACCATAGATGGGTCATTGAATCCAATTAAACTGAAGTCCAGAGCTGGTTATTTTGTGGATCATTCCTACCAGAACTTCTTCATTCCAGCAAATTCAAGCTCCAGTACCGACGCAGAGCTCCTCGCCATCAATGCAGCGGTTGCCCACAGCATGTCTGTGGAAAGCAGGAGAATATGCATCCTTAGTGATTCCAAAAGTGCACTGCAACTCCTCTTGCAATATAAGCCCTCCAGTTTTTATCTCAGAACTCAAGAGATTCACCACCTCCTGAACATGGCTCCGAAGAAAACATTTGCTTCCAATGAATACTGGGTCATTGTCGACTACATGGAAATCAAAAAGCTGACAAAGTTGCGAAAGCGGCCACTAACATGCATCCTGTTCCTTCTAAAGAACTAACTCTAAAAGAACGAGCTGCATAGCCACATCCCATAAAATTCTAAAACACAGTTAGGTGGAGAGGTGGAATGATGAACCGACTGGCCGCCATCTCTATGATCTTCTCAAGGAACCTAACAATACAGAAATCTACAAAAACTTACCCAGATCTGTGCATGATTCGCATCAAGAGCCAGAACAGAACACATATTTACATAGTCCTATCTCTTTCATTTTCAACTCACCGATTCGCCTCTGTATCTTGCATGTTAAGCTGGGGAAGAAACCCTGCAAACATATCCTTTTACACCGTACCAAATATTTGGATATAGAGATGAACTGAAGAAGAGACTCCAACCAGATTGTACAATTAGACGAATTCTCACTGATCCAACGTATTGGAGACTGGCTATACTTGTGTATGAGAGACACTGTGCGGTCGGCATCACCTAAAGCTGGATGCACGTACCAAGAAATCAAGAATTAAAACTCAGAGGCTCGGTTGATCGGGACTCAGATAGCCGAGATTTTACAGTATAACTTAAGTTTCATTCATGCTACAGCAGTATCTACACAAGCAGGACGCAACTTGTAAACTATAAAAATAGTATATAGAAGGAAAAAATCAATGAACAAGGCAAACAATATAAATAATTTACAATATTAAATGGAATACTATGTTCATTTTCCATAACTATTTTACGGTTCAACATTTTATATAATAACACAAAAATAATAAAATAATCAAGTTGTTGCAACAAATAACAAAAATACTAAACTTGAAATTTTACAGAATAACAAAAGTTTGTGTATGCCATAGGAAAATAGCCTGCATGGGCAGAAGTCTGTGCACCGACCTGAAATAATTTTACAATAACAGGCAGTAACAAATCGGTAACATGGAGAGTGTATGTGCTAGATATAAATATGATGCAACAACTAGAAATAGTTAACAACAAAACGATATAAGTAAAGTTACACAACAATTACAGTAAAAAAAAAAAAAAATAGAGTAATATAATAATACCGTTAACAATAAAATATACTGTGAAATAAATACTATTACACAAAATTATTAGTGTAAGCTAAAATACTGAAGCAAAAACAAACAAAAAAGAGTGACAAAACAACCAAATTGATAACGTGTTTATTATGTGGTTCTATAATGGCGTCACCTAAAAGACCACACCAAAGATACCAATGCACAAGTCACTCATTACAAGTTTGTAAGATAGCGTTTGAAGGTGACCTCGGTGGAAGGAAAGAAGTCGAGATTGTTTGGAACTTAGCATGGTTTTTGATCCAAAGAACAGGTCTGTTTTGGGCGTAGTTAGTAGTCACAACAGTTCTTGCAAAGAGGTACCCTAACCTGGTTTCGAATGATGTTCTAAAAGTGATTCTCTCGAGTAAGTCCCGACTCAATCTAGTGCGAGGATCAATCTAATTACTCCGAGGATCAATCTAGTGCGAAAGAATGATGTAGGAACAAGAAATCTAGGTTGTGTACTCTGACTTCAAGTGATACAAGGTTGAGAAGGACTTCAACCTCATTAATAGGGCAACTTCTAAATAGCGATAGCCAAATCTGATTCTAATAAGGCGGAGGGAGTGATGTTGGACATTCTCAAGGTCTTTCAGAAAAGCTTGATTCGGGGACCAAATCACGCTACAGTATTCTAGATGTATGTGGACTAATGCACAGTAGAATTTTCTCAGAGAGTTGATGTCTGTGAAGTATCAATTAATCAGACCCAAACTACGCTGAGCTTTGTTGTTGACAGCTAGAGTTTGCTTCTTCAAGTTGAGAGTCTGAGAGAGAATCACTCCAAGGCCCACTTCAGTGGTGTGCAATCCCATAAAGATGCATAGGATTTAGGTTTGTATGAAAGGAGATGGAGACACACTTCTCAACGTTCAAGGTCATTAGGTTATCCTCACACAACTGGACAATAACAACATTCAAGCTTTGTTGAAGAATTATAAGATCAATGAGAAATATTGCTCTGTAAAGCCTCAAGTCATGTGCATATAGTAGTAAATCACAGTATGGGTGTAAAACCAGATAATTAAATATTGAACAAAGTATGCCTATGCAATTATTTGTTTTTCAAGCTTATGCTTGGATCCATTCTGATTTTTTTTGTAAGCCTATGGTATGCCTATGCTTTGTAAGCCTAAGCACAATGGTGTGCCTCACGAGTGACTGAAATTGATTTAAAAGACAGAAAAATGATCAAGAAAAGTGACTATAAAAAAACTAATGAGGCTAATGAAAAAACTAATATTCATTTGGTTTACCCAATTTAGGGACAAAGGAGTGCCTATTTCAGGACCTATATTAAAAGAAAAGGCGTTGCATTTCCAAAAGGAATTTAATGAAGGCGACCCAGAATTCACAGCAAGCATTGGTTGGTTAGACCACTGGAAAAAACGATATGGAATCCGGCAGTTAAATATTTGTGGTGAAAAATTGTCATCCAACTTTGAAGAAATGGAAAGGTTCAAGAAAGAATTTCAAACACTTATTGAAGCTGAGCAGTTAACAGGAGACCAAATATTTAACTGTGACGAAACGGGCCTTAATTATAAAATGTTACCAAGTAAGAGCCTTGCAGCTCGGACCGAAGCAGCAGCTCCGGGTTACAAACGCAGCAAAGAGAGAGTAACAATTTTGGCCTGTAGTAATGCTACAGCAAACCATAAAATGGAACTGACAATGATTGGAAAGGCGAAAAATCCAAGGGCTTTCAAGGGAATTGCGAAACACGCACTGCTAGTAAAATATTGTAACCAAAAAAGTGCATGGATGAGCGGGGATATTTTTAAAGAATGGTTTTTAAAAGAGTTTGTACCATGTACAGAAAGGTTTTTGAAAGAGAATAACCTACCCAGAAAAGCAGTTCTACTTATAGATAATGCACCAAGTCATCCCGATGTAGATGATCTAAAAGACCAGGATATAAAGGCCATGTTCCTACCACCCCCCAACGTAACTGTAATTTGCCAACCTATGGATCAAAGTGTTTTGGAAACACTGAAGAAGAACTTTTATAGAAAACGGCTTCTCTCCACCCTGATACAAGAAGTAGAAGATGGCCAGGACATGATTCCAAAGCTGAAACGTATAAGTCTAAAAGATGTGGCTTATTGGATTGCAAGTGCCTGGGACAATGTCGGAGCAGATACTATTGCCAGATCATGGAAAAAGCTGTTGGGCGAGGATGAAGATGCCGGAACCATGCATGATGAAATTCATGAAGTTATTTTACCCACATGGCAACGAATTCCTGGGTGTGAAGACGCAACTTCGGTTGAAGTAGGAGAGTGGCTTACAGCAGATGAAGGTTACGAAATAACTGATGCAGAAATCGTCACCCTTGTCAATAGCGGTGACGATCAAGATGTCGAAGAACCAGAGACTGTTGAGCCCCAAAAAATTGCACATAAAGAAGGGGTGAAAATCTTTGAAGTGGCCATTAAATACGTCGAGCAGAAAGAAGTAGGGTATTTGACATTATGATGCTCCAGAGATGGCGAGACTTATCGGCGAAAAAGCGGGAAACGTCAGGAAGGCAGACCAAAATCACCTGCTTTTTCCACTCACCATAAACTCAACCAGTTTAAATTTATGTGTTTAAAATAATTTTTTCCGTTTTAAAGTGAGTAATGAATTATGTATTACATTTAATCGTGTAAGTAAATAAAAATATACTGTAAGCTGTTTACTGTGTACGTAATTTAGGTTTTATTCAACATTCCCCATTATCCGCCATTTACGCTTATCCGCCCTTCCGCCGGCCCGTTTATGGCGGATAATCGAGACTCTACTGTAATTGTGTTGATTTATTTTGAAAGGTAACATGTAAAAGAAAATTACTTAGAGGTTTTTAATTAATTTTCGTACACTATACTTAACAGAACATTACATGTTAGTTTACATTATATACTGAACAATCAAAGTAATATTTTATCAGCCTCCAATCTTAAAATGTTTGATTTCATATATATCTGTATTTATTAAATGATCTTAAATAGGACATGACAGTACATTGGAGAAATATTTTTGTCAAATTATAATGGAAATAAACTGAACAAATACTAAAAAAGTTGTAAGTTTTTTAATAAATTTGTTCTAATTTAAGAAATTCTCAAACATTCCAATAAAATGTTTTACTATGTGAGGCCTTTCGCCTACAATGTAGGCATCGTCAAGATTTTATGTTGATGTCTGATGATGCCTACATTGTAGGCGAAAGGCCTCACATAATAAAACATTTTATTGGAATGTTTGAGAATTTCTTAAATTAGTTACAATTTCCAATAAAGAACTCAAAGAAGAAATGGAAAAATTTGTTCTATTCAAAACTTTAAACCTTTGTATAGAGATCTTCAATATACTGAGATATGCTTATTTGGCTTACTATGAGCAAAAATAAATAAAGAACTAACTGAGCATTAGTTCGCTGAGAATGAGTCATGGATTTCAGTGGGTCAAATAATGATACCATCAATATGACAAACAAAGTGATCAACTCATCTTTTTTCACATAAATTATTAACTTTGTATCTCAGTTGTTTAGGTTTTACTTGGAACAGGAAATCAGGCTTACATTTTTAAAAACTAAATGATTATTCAAGAAAGAGCACTTATTTTATATGACAATTTGTTAAGACTACCTAATAATGCATTTTGGAAAAATCCTTCAAACTCAGTTGAAAAGCTCAAAACACGGCAAAGATGGTTTTATTAAAACAATACATTAATGCTAACTTAATTATAACTTATCTAGCATCTTATATTATCTCATAATGTCTAGCAGAATGCTTTTTAATTCCAGAAAACCCAATTGAAATTAATATCATACAATTCAACTTAAACTTAACAAAAACTACCAAAAAGTCTGACCTAAACCCTGAAATACTAAAACAACAGTATAGAGACAATAAATCAAAATTACTCGAAACCTTTATAGACTCATATTTATACAGATGGTTCTAAACTAACTCAAAAATTGTCGGTATGTGCTGTAGTTTTTTCTGAACTATTTTTAAATTATCAAACACTTAAATCATCTAAAACTGCCTTTTAATAAAATAGATGCAATAACATTAGCTCTTAAATAAATTAGTACAGGAATATATGCAATCAAAAAACATTGTCTTATTTTGTGACTCTAAATCAGCAATTGAAGCAATTTGTAATGATGCAAAAATAGAATCAAAAGAACTAATAGAATGAAGAAAATTTACTAAAATTTAAATGATCAAAATAGAAATTTTATTTTCCAATGGATTCCTTCACACTGTAATATCAAAGGAAATGAATTATAATAGTCATTTCCATATAACAAACTATCTAAACAAGGTGCAACAGAAAATTTACCCCATCAAAACGATACAATTAAAAACCTTTCTATCAAGCAAAAAACACAATTAAATATTCTATAAAAACTCATTTTAAAATTACCTTAAAAAACGAAATAACAAACAAATTAATGGAGGATTTAAATGATATTCCAGGTTTTTTATAAAAATTCTGAAAAATATTTGAAACACCAGATGTGTAGTGTTATATGTGTTACTTTCAGAATTAGTTATAGAATAGTAATAATTAAAAACAAAAAAATGTATATTTATGATACAACAATTATAAAAAATGTATTTGTTAACTTTTATTTTTTTATATGTTAATGGGAAGACCTAATTTTTGAAATATATACATATCTGTTGTAATAAAAAAAAATAGAAATAGCCATTTTAAGTCAAATGTTATCTAGTTTTTGGTAATATAAATCTTATTGAAAGATATGAAATCGTTTCCAAGTTATAAACAAATAACTAAAGTTTAGTGACTTAGCTGAATGGCAGTGCGTGAAATTACAAATAAAAAGAAAACAAACAAGCTTACGTCAAGTGACAATGATCGAAAAGTGATAAGTAGATGTCTCCAAATATCAATTACAATTTCCTGAATACATCGATACTGAAGTCATACCGATTCGTTAGTGATTTAGTACATTTATAAGCGAAATGCTTAGCGCACGTAATTCGTCTAGAAAATAGATGATTGCGACCACAGAGAGGGGTAAATTCTTCTTTAAATTAACAATTGCCATTAGTATGGTTAAAGACATTTTGTCAAATGTATATATTTATACTAGCTGTACTCGCCTGCTTTGCTGGTCATAATATTAGGTTTGAAGACTTGCAATCAAATATAAAATAGAATCAGTTTTTAAATGGCTTCATTTATTGGATTTAGCTTAGTGACAGGAGATCACTTTATTTATATTAATATAATATGACTTTCTGACATTTTAAAAAGATATTACTGCTTTTTTATTTAAAAAATAATGTTCGCTGACAAAAAAACCATTCGCTATTCTAGTATTCTCTATCAATGCCTCAGGCCTCATTTCATCTTGGATCAAAAGAACTTTTTAGTTAGATATAAATCTGTTGTTTGTTGTACTAGTATCAATTTTTTGTGTTATAGTAACCAAATATACCTGTGGTAGTTTTTCATTTTTATTATTATAACAAGTGTTTAATGAACAATTGCAACATGTATATTTGGGTACTGTGACACTAAAAATTGATAGGAGTATATATAAAAATGTATATATAATTAAAAAAACCTTTGGATCCCAGATCAAATGTTGGCTAAAGTCTAATTGAGGCCTGAGGCATTGATATCACTGTAAATTTATGAAAACCCCTCAGGTATAGATAACTGCGCTCTAGTGGTTTTGTTTCCCAGTTTAAAGGCCATTGAATATATTCCGGCATCCTTACAGTCTTACAAATGAGACGCCGACACAACTTTTTGTGTATGTTAAGGGGAATATTAATGATTCTATAAATGATATATACATTTCTACATATACATGCATATTATATTTGAAAATAAATGATTTTCAATTGATTTAATGAACAAATCAATTGGTAGTTTGTGATTGAAAGTAACGTAAACAAGAGCGAGAAAGATCGTCCAAATTACGATGAAAAACACCTGATCAGAAAAAAATGTTTCACCTTAATTCGTAATATTCTCTTTACAAATTAGATTGGCCGTAATGGTAATGAGATTTTTTCAGGAGAATTCAATTGCCAAAGACAAAAAACTTGATGATGATGAAGACAGAAGAAATCCACAATACATTCCCAAGAAAGGGACATTTTATGAACATGATGATAGGACTATGATGGATGAAAAGTAAGTATTTTACATTTATTTGTCATGTTCTCATTACAACAAATGTTCCTAAGTGGTAAAATGGTTTTATCATCAACAAATTGTGTATGTACTCATAATAATTCCTGGCATGTCATCTTCCAAGTACAGTGGTATTGACCCACCAAACCACACAAACAACTTCAGTCTATGGTCTTCTAAGTACAGTGTTATTGACACACCAACCCACACAAACAACTTCAGTCTATGGTCTTCTAAGTACAGTGGTATTGACACACCAACCCACACAAACAACTTCAGTTATGGTCTTCCAAGTACAGTGGTATTGACCCACCAACCCACACAAACAACCAGTCTATGGTCTTCTAAGTATAGTGGTATTGACACACCAACCCACACAAACAACTTCAGTCTATGGTCTTCTAAGTACAGTGGTATTGACACACCAACCCACAAAACAACTTCAGTCTATGGTCTTCTAAGTACAGTGGTATTGACACACCAACCCACACAAACATCTTCAGTCTATGGTCTTCTAAGTACAGTGGTATTGACACACCAACCCACACAAACAACTTCAGTCTATGGTCTTCCAAGTACAGTGGTATTGACCCACCAACCCACACAAACAACTTCAGTCTATGGTCTTCTAAGTATAGTGGTATTGACACACCAACCCACACAAACAACTTCAGTCTATGGTCTTCTAAGTACAGTGGTATTAACCCACCAACCCACACAAACAACTTCAGTAGTATTGGTCTATGGTCTTCCAAGTGATGACTCTTGGATTTCTATTCCTAATGTGGTTAATATCATAGTTGCAAAGTGTTGTACTCTAAACTAGGCCAATTTAATTTTTGATTTTTATAAGATACCTTTTTATAAAATATCATACAAAATAATAATAATAATAATAATGCATAAATATGTGCTTTGGCTAAAGGGGTTTCTTTCCAATAATGCAATTCCTAATACTGATACATACCTAATTTGCTACTAAATATTCATTATTTTAAGAAACACAAAAAGAGATTCAAAATGTTCAACTTTTAATGCTCCTAAGGGTACACATTTCTTGTAAATAATTCCAATATTTACAAAATATGCAGTATTTTATGTAAACTAAAGACTTGATGGTTTTCTTTCAGTAATTTGAATTTATAGCTTTGATTTTTTTATATACATAACCTCTACAGAAAAATGCTAAACAACACAGATGCAATTACTATTTATCACATAAATTAAAACAGTAACAATACCAAAGTCCGTTTTCATAGGAATTAAACTGTAATATATATTTAAAATGAGTTAGTTAGTCTTGGTTATATTTTTATTAATATTAAAAGATGTTACTATTGAAACTGAAAATTATAGTATAAATAACATTGTGTAATTTTATAATTTTTGACACCATAGCTTACATATTTTAAAAATATTCTTTTACCTAACAGAAATGTAAATTATACTATTGATGCAACTATCAAATTATATTATTGATGTATTTGTGTTGCTGGCAACAATGGTTGCTGTAGGGAGCTGGTACTTTCATCACTATTCAATGTGGTTAAATTGTACTATTGATGTATTTGTGTTGCTGGCAACAATGGTTACACTAGGGAAGTGGTACTTTCATCACTATACAATATGGTCAAAATTATATTATTGATGTATTTGTGTTGCTGGCAACAATGGTTGCTGTAGGGAGCTGGTACTTTCATCACTATTCAATGTGGTTAAATTGTACTATTGATGTATTTGTGTTGCTGGCAACAATGGTTACTGTAGGGAGGTGGTACTTTCATCACTATACAATATGGTCAAAATTATACTATTGATGTATTTGTGTTGCTGGCAACAAGGTTGCTATGGGGAGCTGGTACTTTCATCACTATTCAATGTGGTTAAAATGATACTATTGATGTATTTTGTGTTGCTGGCAACAATGGTTACTGTAGGGAGCTGTACTTTCATCACTATACAATATGGTCAAAATTATACTATTGATGTATTTTGTGTTGCTTGGCAACAATAGTTGCTGTAGGGAGCTAGTACTTTCATCACTATACATCACTATGGTCTTCATTTTCTAAAAGGGTTTGCGTTGCCTGTGCTTGTACGCAGATACCTTGCATCAAATCTTATGTGAATACTGTCTCATCATTATGTCTGACCTAAAGTATTAAGTGCTTACTGATATTATATGATTTGTTAGTATTATATTGTGCTTCAACATGCATTTACCACCACGATTCTGTGATGTGTTAGTTCTAATTGTAGGTTCGAGTATAGAAACAAGATTGATGACAAGTTGGTGTCTCAATTTATTGATGACCTTGGGTGCAAGTCAAACCGTTATAAGTCAAGGATTCAGACTTAAGATCAACTCACCTCTGTTGTTTTACCACGTGTGAGTGTCTCAAGGTACTTGTGGCAATGTTGCCAGAAATTCAACATGGTTACTATTTTCTGCACCAAGGTAGCCTATTTCATTATTTTCATCATAAAATAATTCATAGGTAAAGAAAATGGTGAGCATATAGGTAATTGCATTACATGTGATTTTCAACATCGAATGTGCTTTTGGGCAACTCTTTGCAGTGGTACATCACATTTGGCTAATCTCTACAGATTAGCCAAATGTGCTTATGTTTACAACAAAAGTTGCAACAAAATTTATTTATGCTAGTTCTACAACAATCATAAATAAACAAAATTATATTCCATATTTTTCAATTTATACATTTGTGTGTTGCAACATTTAAAACTCAACAAGTGTTTTGGACAATTATATACTAGTGCATAAAAGCACAATGTTATTTAACAAATACATTTCTATATTTCAACTGGGAGAAGGTTAAGCTAGAGGCTTCCAACCTCATTCTGCCGTACCATAGGGTGGCCTATAAGCCACTTTATGAAAATCCATTATTATTAATCTTCCTAAGTTTTTATTAAATGTTTATAATTAAAGTATGTAGTTCTGAAGATGAGGGAGAGAGGGCTGAGGATAAGCAAGGAAAAAAGTGAAGTAATGGTAGTAGGAAGGGACACAGTTTTGGAAGAAGATATATTGGTAGATGGAAGTATACTAAAAAAGGTAGATGATTTCAAATACCTTGGAACGATGGTGTCAAGTGATGGAAGAATGGAACAGGAAATAAATGCCAGATTAGGAATGGGAGCGGGATTCTTCCGGACGGTGAAACACCTAGTATGGGACAAAGAGGTACCAAGGAGGGCCAAGGTAATGATGTTCAAGAATTACTATAGGCCTATAATTACTTATGCGGCAGAGACATGGCGGATGTCAGAAAGGGAGTGGAGTAGAGTACAGGCAGGGGAAATGAGGTTCTTGAGAGCAATAAAGGGAAGAACTCGAAGAGATAGAATTAGGAATAGTGAGATAAGGAAGGATGTAGTGGAGGAGAGTATAAGAGAAAGAGTGGAACAAGCAAGGTTGAGGTGGTATGGTCACGTAAAAAGGATGAGTGTAGAGAGGTTGCCGAGGAAGATGGAGGAATGGGAAATGGAGGGAAGGAGGCCCAGAGGAAGACCACGAAGAAGATGGCTGGATGGAGTGAGGACAGACGTGGAAAAGAGAGGGAGTGTGTGGGGGGAAGTGGTGAGAGAGGAGATGTGGAGGGACAGGAGAAGATGGAGAGGCTTGGTGACAACCCAGACCCAGGATTGACTGGAACGGGACCGGATAAGTAAGTAAGTAAGTAAGTATGTAGTTCTGTTACCAATTTACATATACATACATATCCTAGTCCCGTTCCAGTTTACTGGGTCTGGGTGTTGACAAGCACTCTCCATCTTCTTCTATCAGACCAGATTCTTTCTTCCTCAATCTGCTCCCATCTGTACCCTCTATTTCCGATCTCTTCCTTAACACCTTCTAACCATCTCTTTCTCGGTCTACCTCTAGCTCTCCGTCCCTCTTCTTTACTTTCCATCATTTTCCTTGGCAGTCTGTTTGGATCCATTCTTTTGATGGATTTACATTTTACATATACATATACAATTTACATATACGGTACCTAAATTAAGTGTCTGATAGTGTCCTTATTTTTCAATACCATATAACATATAAAGTACAGAAGCACATTATGTGTTGGTGATGCTATACTCCAGGGAGTTTTAATTCAGTCTGTACGCCCAAATGTGCATTGTTGGAATCTCAGTGCACGTGATTATGTCTGTTCATTCTCCAATTAGGTCTTATTGTTACCTTATTGCACCACAAAATGGATTTATAAAATTTGTTATCAGCGTCTTGTCTTATTACATACCACTTAAAAATTCTTTATGCCAATCATTGATCATCTTCATTCGAACCTTATAGTGAAGTAGGTCATTTTCGTTTCAGCCAACCGTTTTTAACATTCTTCTAATGGTTATTTTTGGTGCACCAGGCTCAGTGGATGCTATTAGGGTTGATTTTTGTGGTGATTGGACACTATGTGATACAATTATAACGCTTTCTTCCTTTATTAAGAGATCTAGGACTAGCTGACCTTGGAAGATCCACATCAGATCCAATCCCTTCAAACCTTCTATTTAAATTATAAATGGCTTGCTGTTATAATGATCTACTGTTTGGAAAATGTGCACTAATTTCTAATCCACATCTTCATATGATAATGTAACTGCCTCTGCTGAAGAATAAAAAACATGTTATCTTATTGGGAGCCTAATAACTAACAACAGTGTAAATTATTCCCATATAAAATCACTTCTAACATTGTGCCATTTATTAACTTTAACATAACCTCAAAACAGTATTATTGTAACGGACAGCTGACATGTTATAACTACAGTCAAGTTGATACTGAGTAGGTCTAACTGTTAGTGTTAAGGACACCTTGTAGATTAGTCATTCTTAACTTACAGAATGTTTGCTACAATAGAGATTAATTTTAGTTTTGTTAATTCTGCAACCTACAATTTAGCCTTTTCCTAACTAGCATATGCTGTACAGTTTTTAGTTTCTATCCAATGAGGATGATGCTTGTGATACTGAATATTTTTGAATTCCTAATCAAACTGACTGAAACGTGCCAGTTACTTAACAATTTGAACATTGCCAGTTGTTTATAAGCTTAAACACATTTTAATTAATTATTTATATAATTTTTGTTAAGCAGTGAAGTTCAGAATGAGGAGAGTGAACTGAATAGAAGAGATAAGAATGAAGAGGCAGATAAAGATCAGAAGTCAGTGAAGAAAGGAAAAGTGTGGACAGAGAAAGCGGACAGATGGACACATGATTTGTACAATGAGGACGAGCAGAAGCCCAAATCTACGCAAGAGTTGATTGACACATACGGCTATGACATCAGAAATGAGGAAGCCCCTCCCAAAGCAAGGAGGCGAAGGCGATATGGGTGAGTTTCGTAGTGGACGCTCCATTAAAATTACAATTTAAGCAAGAATACACTTAAAAGTAATTAACAAGTCTACTTCAAACAAACAATATCTTAACCCTTCCCCATATCCAGGTCAAAACAGACAGTGTGTCACAACCAACTATATTTATAATTTTTCAACTAGCTAATTGCAGGTATCATCTTACATTTATTTTATCATTTATTTGATTAAATTGTTGAACAACTAAAAATAGGCACCCAGAATAATAATAATAAAAAAAAAAAAAAAAAACAAACATGATTAGAAGAGAGATGAGATTTCTTTCACCTTTTTGGACCTCATAATCACTTAGAGAATTATAAACACTTTAAGTGTTATAATTAAAGTGTTATAATTAATAATAAAAGAATTATAAACTAGTTTATACAGTTGTTTCTCAGTATAGATCAATAGCAAATTTTTTAATCATTTATTTTTATTTTACTATCTAAACTTAAGACGTTAAGTATAAGAGATTATTTATTTATTTTATTTATTATTTTATTTTAACCCATATTAACTGAGCGGTACAGTATAGCAAATATGTGTTAAATAGTGAATGTTTGCATCTAACCATTGGAGTTAAAATAGACGAGCAGTCATTGTACTGTAGCCAAGAATTGTCTGTTCAAATTCAGCTGCATCTGGTACTTTTTTCTGTGCAACTTAATGGAGGCACTGGTCTGTGACATATTGCCCTCCAGGGTTCCTCACTAGGATTTAATGAAGAGCCTTATTATATTTTTCAAAATAATCTAAGGGCCGCAAGTACATACAGTATCGGTAAAAAATCCTAGTATATAATGTATAAATACTATACAGTGCCTTATATGTTATAAAATAAATAACATACCTTATATGATGTATAATACCACACTTATTAAAAGTAATTAATTGGAAATAACAGACAACTGATTTTACATTCTTATTTCAAATAGACCTACGTACTGGATATAAATGTAAATGTAGTACAATATATATATTGTACTACATACTAGAGTGTGTCATGTCTAGTAAAAACATTTAAATTTTTTCCATATTCTTGTACTGTTGACATTGAAGGTATGAATCTATCGCATTCTTGGAGTATTGCGTCGATGTTAGGAGCCTGTGAAGTAACAGCTAGTCTTAACATAGTTTCAAAAGTATCATGTGTAAGTCTGGATCTGTGCTTATTTTTATAAAGTTCAATTTGCTAGAGGTACATTCACAAACATAAGTGGACGAAAATGTGCATAAAATCATTTCAACACATGCCGTAAAGCTAGGAAACATGCTTTTATACTAATTTCCAAAAATCAATTTGAGATTTGGTCTTTTGTTTTTCTTCAAAAACGCCTTTAAATTTTGTGTCTTGCTAAAGATCTATTAGCTCATTTTTAAAGTCTCTGGATTGATACCCAAACACGGACAGTTGAAGACACATTATTTGTAGTTATTGTCCACAGATTTTCAACCAAACGGAATGAATCCTGATAGTTTCTAAAATTACCAAACCTGAAAGACATCTCTTCTTTGAGGTCTGACAGAAGCTTTACCATTTCAGAAACGTCTTTAATTTCATCTGGATTTTCGTCTAAAATTGCTTTAACACTAGAAAAACTGGAGAAATAATCCTGCAAAAGTTCTTTAATATACATAGAAAGCTTTTTCTCCAGATAAAAAACAATACTAATCATTCAGGTGATGATTTTGTAGTTTCCTTGCATTTTTGTCAATGTTTCATTAACGAAACCAATTATATCTGCCATAAATGCTGCTTTCAGTCACCAACCAAAATCATGTATTTTAGGATAATCACTTTTTCTTCCAGACAAAAATAGAGTTATCTAATGATGAAGATTTAAAAATGGTTCTATACGTATACCTTTGCTTAACCATCTCACCTCTGTGATAAATAACATCTCCGTATTGTGATAAAGTTTGCTTAAATATTCTTTGAACATTCTGTGGTTTATTTCATTTTACCTGATAAATTTTACAATATTTACAACTGTTTTCATAACTGATTTAAAATTTTCACTGAATTTTGTAGTAAGACTTTCTTGATGTATTATACAGTGGAAACTCAGTAAGTTATCATTTCTCAAGCGTTTTTTCAACAGCTGAACAAAAACTACATTTCACCCTGTCATTGTTGGACAACCATCTGTACAAACAGAAAACATTTTATTCATGTCAATGCTCTGATCATTAAAAAATTTAGCTACTGTGGCAAAATGATCAACACCACGTGTTTGCACACTCATTGGAACCATTTCTAAAAGATCTTCTTTTACGGCACCATCTTTAGAAAAATAGTTGACGAATAAAAGCAACTGAGAAATTTATGTAATATCTCTGGATGCGTAAATGGCAATACTTAAATATTTGCTTTGTTGTAATTCTTCAGTTAGGTTTAGCATTGTATTTGCTGCAAGGTATCTTGACCTTCTCATGCAACTTGAATTGTACAGCTGTAATTTTGCAGCATCATCCAATATTTATTTAGAGTTCTGGAAATGAGAAAACAATGTTTTACGAACAGTTATAACACACTGACTATTTCAGCATCTGAGAAAGGCTTCATCTTTTTTGCTAGAATTTCAGTCACAAGATAAGATGACTTGGTAATTAGCTCGTTATTTTTAGTTACACCAAAAATTGTATTTCGTTAAAAAACAATGGACTTTTTTAAAGTTTGTAATTTTTCTTTTCTGAGCTTAGATTGTTTTGGATATTTCTCTTCGAAATTAGAATGAATACTAGAATAATGCTTATTCAAACTATACCGTTTGTTTCCATTAAGAGTTTCACAACATATTAAAAATAAGGCCGAATTGTCTGTCTTACCTTTAACAAAGAAAAATTCATGTTCCCACTCAACTTGAAATTCGCGGGTTTCCTCTTATAGTTTTCATTTTTCGCCCTTTGAACAAATACCTGCCATATTTACAGTTCAATAGTACTTAAAATATCTTTAAAAACACTAACCAACAAAATGTTATACAAACATGAATAACGTATACACTGATTAAAAATATAACATAAACAAACAATTTGCAATGCAATTGTCGGATCAAACGACAGAGCGCAATCAAACTCACCTGAGACTGGAACGAGTAGTTACTAGTAAACTAATGGTTCTAGTTTGACATGTCTGAAAATCAGCTGTTATAGACAACGCGGCAGCGCTACTTCTTCTTGGCGTCCATCGCTTTGTTTATCCAACCACCCAGCTGATTAGCATTGCAACGTATGTTTTTTGGCTTGCATTTTGTCTGTTTTTATGCTATTAATTTAGTATTTCGTGCATAAATACAAAGACAAAGCATCCTTACAATATGTGTTTGGCTTACAAAAATATCAAATCGGTTGAAATTTAAATAAATTATTGCAGTTCTAACAAATTTAAGAGGCGCAAAAAATAGTGTTACGGGCCGCATGCGGCCCGCGTAGTGAGTATCTGACGTAGGGTGTATCTTTGATAATTGGCTTGGGAGATGGAAGTTAACAGGATCAATATTTTTACTATAGTTTTTGGGAACAAGTTCCGTTTTAATACTATTTACCTACAGGGTAATAAGAGGAAGAGGACACAATTTTTTGTTTATTGAGTTATATTTTATTTTAAAAAGTACAAAAAATTAAAAACATGGTCATGTCAACAAAGCAGCAAATAATATAATGAAATCGTAAAAAATGAAAAAGACATGTAAGATAAAATTTATAACCATGAAAATAAAATCATTAAAAAAATAATTTAGGATATAATGGGGTAACTGAAAGTTTTGCCAAATTACTATCTTCAGGCAATTGACGGAAATATACTAACAAATATTTCATTGACATTAGTTGTTGCTAGTTTGTACCAATAAAAGTAAAAAAGTATAATTATAATATATAAAATTGTTATTTTAAATTGAACCTAGGTAAATTCATACATTGTCTAATTGGAATCTTTAAATGTAATATGTGAAGCTGTTTTTTCTCAACGAAACTCCTCCCTTATTTCTTGGTTAATTTAAACGATTGAGGTGTCAAACAGTTTGCCTCTATTCATAGTTCTGCAATAAGGTCTTAATTCTTCAATATTTTACCCTGGTGGATATGTGATGCCCTCAAAGTGCATCTTTCACCCATAAGAAAAACATTGAGAAAGATGTAAATGAATCGAAAAGTAATAGCTGTTCAAATATAAATAATGATTTCCAATAAGTTTTAACAGCTTTAGAAATGTAAACAATAGTGTTTGTAATATTGAGGAGGATAGATAACGTTAAATAGAGGTTCATAGATGTTAAACCAGGGAAGATTGTAAGCAAGGTAGTGTGAGTGAGATACTGTAAATACATTTAATGTTGTGAATATACGTTATACAGTTAACCTACTGTTATTTGTAGTCAAAAGTCGGGGCCAAAGGCCAAGGTTTAACGAGCACAGCGAGTGAAGGAGTTGGCACGCAAAGCGTGTAGGGGTATCCCCTAGTATATGAAAATAGTCATATTAACACATTGCACACATATACATTTAAATCCCTATGCATTAAATATAAATCATAAGTAATCAAAGACAACCAGGTGATATCACCAAATGATAAATACTTAAAATAATCATGATAGATTAGTGGTAACCACACAAACAGCACATAAAAGTTAGTAGAATGAGCCAAGCAAAGCATCTATTAGTGGTAACCACACAAACAGCACATAAAAGTTAGTAGAATGAGCCAAGCAAAGCATCTATTAGTGGTAACCACAAAAACAGCACATAAAAGTTAGTAGAATAAGCCAAGCAAAGCGTCTATTAGTGGTAAACACACAAACAGCACATAAAAGTTAGTAGAATGAGCCAAGCAAAGCATCTATTAGTGGTAACCACACAAACAGCACATAAAAGTTAGTAGAATGAGCCAAGCAAAGCATCTATTAGTGGTAACCACACAAACAGCACATAAAAGTTAGTAGAATGAGCCAAGCAAAGCATCTATTAGTGGTGAAATTTGTTGTCTCTATTTAATTGTTCTGTTATTTCAAAACAGTTAACATAGTTATGCTGTTATGCTTTATTGACATAGTTTTAATAGTTGATAAAAGATCACAGCACTAATTAAGTGCTAGGGATTTTATCAACATTATTACAATGCAATTTAAAGCCGTCTCACCTACGGCATTCGATTGCTATAAGACATTTGGTTTGTTGTGTGAGTACAGCTTTTTGATGGGAAAGGGTAAAATGCCATTGATTTTCACAATTTTTATAAAATAGTTGAATTGTAAGTAAAAGATGAAATTGGTTATATTTTAAATTTACTTTCAGACGAGGCCCCACCAAGTATACTCGTAACTGGGAAGATGAGGATGCATATACAAGAGCAGTGCCTGTTCAGCGCAGAGTGTTTCATAACAACCGAGAGGAGTTCCCTGATCTAGGAGACTCCACTCCCAATCGAGGACCTCGAAGGAGAGACAAGGTAAGTGATTGTATCACTGTTAAATGGTCTTGACTAGATTGGTGTCAGATATACAAACAGAACAAACATAATCGTATGTAACAAACTGAAGGGGCAGCTATGGGATCACCTCTATCACCAGTTGCAGCTAATCTCTATATGGAAATATTTGAAAAGAAGGCACTGGAAACGACAGAATTGAAACCCAAAGCATGGTATCGATATGTAGATGATGTATGGGCTGTGTGGCCTCATGATAGGGAGATAATGGATGATTTTTTGCACCATATTAATAATATTCACCCTAATATCAAGTTTACAATGGAAATTGAAAATAAAGGAAGTCTGCCTTTCCTTGAAGTTTTAACTGTTAGAAGAAGAGATGGACGAATAGGAAGAGGTAAACTTGTTATACTGAAAACCTACATATACCAATAGATATTTTAAATGCTGCTTCCCATCACCACCCAGCACAGAAGAATGTAGTTTTAAACACTGGTTAATCGAGCTATTCATATTTCGGACCCAGATAGTTGGAAGAAAGAAAGGCAAACATTACAGTCAACATTAAAACTGAAACACAGCTTAAGAGGAAACAACAAGAAAATAGGATAAGTATAAGACAAGATAGGACACCTTAAAAAATTTATATCTTCCTTAAAAAAAGGGAAGAACGGAAAAGATTGGCAGAATATTAAATAAAGAAAATACAAAAACTATTTACAAAAAACCAAACAAATTGAAGAATTTTCTGAAACCTGTAAAAGATAAAATTCAATTAGCTATGAATGGAGTATATGAAATACCTTGTAGTTGCGGGTCAGTCTACATTGGAGAAACCAAGAGGTTAATTTCCACAAGGATTAAAGAACATGTGAGGCATACTAAGAATGAAGATACAGAAAAGTCTGCAGTTGTGGAACATTGCTCAAAAACTTATCATGGAATTTTATTTGACCAAACTAAAGTCCTTGCCAACATCCTACATTACTTCCCGAGAATCGTAAGGAAGCTATAGAAATATACAAAAGAAGAAATAATTGTAATAAGGATGAAAGTATACAACTTCCGAATACATGGGGACCCATTTTAAGTAAATTAAAATAAAATGGCAGAGTCAGCCATAATGATTTTCTTCTGCTAATGTCCGTCGGTCACGTGGGTCTTGCCTCCCTCCCTCTCCAGTGTACCTGCCAAACCAGTTCCCACCCCACCACCTGTTATAAAAGCGGGAAGGACATTCGATTCAGTCTCAGAGATACCACTGAGGATGCCACATCACAGTATGGGAGAAACGTCTGGTTGCTTTGTAAATAATGTACATAGCACCTTGACACAGTTGTCACCGGAAAATGTAGATTCTAATGATGACACTGGCCACTCAAGCCTAAGTTCTATAAGTAAGATAACCATATATGTTTAAACCTGCTGCTCCTGATGTCTAAGAAATTGATTATATCTAATATCTCTTATCCACATTGTGCATAACAATAAGTTTTGTTCTAAATCCATATATTCAGTAGTGATCATGAATTCTACTCATGCAATCGTATTAGATAACTGTTTAATATGTCAGTTTGTTTGCAGTTAATTGATGAGTAATTTACAATCCGACTCATAAATAAAATGTAACTTTTTGACTAGTCTTTCATGACTTAGTAAAGAATAAGTTGTAAAAACCAGCTGTCATTGTATGTACAGTACCTGATAAAATGTAACTACTATGTAATCTGTCGACATTTCCAAATTTCATACATTATAAAAGCCTTTTCATATGTTCATCCATCCCATTACAATGCTCGTAGTCACCAGTAAAATATACCTCACAATGAAAAAAAAACTAGATCTTGTTCGATCATAGTTTTAATTTTACTTTTATCATTATATGCCGATTTTATCAAAGAGAGATTATTTTCATTCATTTGTAATAAACAGTCTTTGAACCCAAAGTAACCTTGTGCGTACCTTACTGGCCAATTTGTGTAACGTGCTCAAATTACAAAAGCCTTTTGAACTGATATCTTCTACAACGTAGCTCCCGTGCCACATTTTGTCTCTGTTATCACTGCAAGGCCAGGATTTGCAAGCTTTCATCTACTCCCCTGATTCATTTAAATATGATAATTATAAATTATTTATAATTATATAAAAAAATGGCTTTTTAAACAAGTATTAACTAATTCCAAATAAGAAATCTTCTCTAGAACTGCACCAGCCCCTCTTCCCAGCTGACATAATTTATTTCTCATTTGTGCAAAAACCACAGGAAAAAAATAGTAATATTATACTACAAGAAAATAAAACTGGACTAGAGTACTTTTTCCAAATTAATTTCCCAATTATAGAACTGTCTAACAAATATATCAAATTTTGAGGAATACAAACGTTGATATGAATAGAAAAGTACTGAATCAATTTGTACCATTATTAGCCTGGTTTGACATTGGCAACTATAATTTTCCCGGTAACAAAAAGACGTACATTTCTGAAGTGCCGGTTAAGCATTTTTCTAAAAGCACACTTGAAGTTTGCCTAAGCTAGATTTTAGAGGTGTGCGATGCAGCAAATTTGTTTCATTCGATGCAGCGATGCAATTCAAAGAATTTTGATTTGATGCACATATACAGAATTGGTGGTTTTTATTAGGGGTGTGCGAGTAGTGATTTTTGAGTTTGAGTCGAGTCGAGTAGTTGGCATTTTTTTCGAGTATCGAGTATTTTCGAGCGAGTATTTACAGAAGGATCTCCTGTTCACCTAAGACAACTGTAAAAGGCAGACATCATCCTAAGCCTATGTTAAGTTTTGCCAGATTCGTAAATATATACATCTAAACTGAATACAATAATTTTGATTTGTTTGTAACTGTAACATTTGATAAATAAAACTTTTTACTTCCTGCCTTCCAATATTTTTATGTGGTATTGTTTTGTTTAACCTTTTTCCTTTTTCATAGATAATATGATGTACGAAATTAAAAAAAAATATTAATTGAAACAACGTGGGTTATAAAGATTTAATCTGTTCACTCTTATCACAGATCAGATTTTCTATGCAAGCCAATTATACTGTTTCACAGCCGGCCGATATGTTTATCTGGCCGTTCAGTTCAAAGTGTACCGCGAAAATGTAGCGAAGCTTGATGGCAAAAGCTGCATTCAACCAAACTGATGCTAAAATTCAGGCGTCATCATCAAATGCAGTCATTTGCTTTCAGAATTGCCTCCTCTCAACAAAAAATTGATTGTGTACACGCCAAGAAGAGTGGATCTGTATTCTGTAGGTGTTTAATTCAGTAATAGAAGGTTACAACTAACCGGAAATAAGCTGTGAATTATATAATCAAATTTGAAAATCTGGATGACAAAGACTGTAGTTAAATCAATTAATAATAATAACTAAGCAGGTTTACTAAAAATAAATTTTAAAGTCGCTTAGGATGAATTAGTTTTTAAATTATGATCGGTAATGAAATGTGTGCAACTACAAACTACTTCGATACATGAGGATACACTGAAAAACAGATAAATAATTATTTCATAATGAGAATTTCATAAATACCTGGTGTAATCGATAAAAAAACCATAGACGTAGTCGGCTAATATAATTGGTCTAGCCGATATTGGTGACGAGATGCAATCTGAAATATCAGCTAAGTGCCAAATAGTGACACAGTGAAGATTGTGGGCAGCTAAGTTATAAATAAAAAACAAGCTGTGTGATATGGCTTCGGTTCAATGAAAATTATTTTCCAAGTCTCTAAATTCGTCATATTTTGTTTAGAAAATGTCGTTTTCCGACACGTTTCTCCCTTACTTGGGTTGATTATTTTACAACAGTTTACATCGACATCGACGTCAATGTGAACAGGGAACCTTTCAGTGAGTTTACGAATAAAAATTGTCGTACTTTACCACCTTTAACACCCCAACAGTGTTATTGTCTAACTTAGTCAGAAAACCGTTCAACAATTTGACAGGAAAAAATATCGTATGCGCAAATGTTACACACAGTTTTGGCGATCTAAGGTGTTCACGGAATAATAATTAATAGACGTTTGCCACAGATATATATCTATTTTTATTTGACGGAAAATAAATCAATAATGTTGTGTTACACGCTGCTAGAACGTCATTACCATATTTTATATGATACGATAAGGTATTTTCTTACGTCAACCATTGGACGATTCCCTGCTCAGATTAAAAAACAAAATAGACCTCATTTGATTTGCAAGAAATATACGATAATTTCAGTTCTGAAAAAGAGCTGAAAGGTTCCTTGCACGTACGTATACCAAAAGCGAGATGGACTTGATTCTTGGGATGTAAAGTGATCCGTTCTCGGGACCCTTTTGATTGAGTGATATTATTGATATGAACGAAAATATGCATAATTTCCATGGCGTACAGACTATTAGATTTGTATCGGTAACAGGTCTTTTTGAGCATCTAGAACCAAATCTCTCATCCCCTTTCTTGGGTCGTAAAAACACAAACCTGCACTTCTGTTTTATTCACGCTATTTAAGGTTAGGTTACAAGTGACTAGTAGACTCTGACAACCAACATGTGTGATCGCTTCTATGGTAACTATTTGCTGTGATCGCTAACTTCCCAGCTTTGTTGATCAACTATGTCGACTAGTTCATTTGACTGTCGTGGTGTACTACCTATTCTTAGGCGTATTGTTAAGTTTCTTAATTACGCGTACCAAACTGATAACGTATGATTAAGGGTAAAATAAAACACAAGAAAGCGCACTTTTGTATTCATAACTTATAAAACTGTTTAATCTTAAAACTAAATTAAGATGTAAATCTGATTCGTGAAATACTTGATCAAACTTCGAGTAGTTTCGGAAGCTTCGAGCTGAGTTCGAGTAGTAAAATACTCGTTCAAATACTCGAAGTTTCGAGTACTCGCACACCCCTAGTTTTTATTAAGTTTAGAAGGAGCAGAGTAACAATAATACCTTTTGTTACAGGTACAGTATATTGCTTGTACAAAGAAAGATAATTTAAAATCTAAATTTACTAATCATATAAATGTTAGCTAGTTAATATTATATTTATGAAACAAAATTATAAAAATAAACTATATATAATAATAATATAAGAAAGTCAGTTAAAAATAATATACAGAATTTAAGATGAAGGGATTCACAAAATGCAGTAGAGCTAAAGTACAATAGATTACTATTATTTTGAAATAAAATTTCAGGGCTTAATAAGTTTGTTTAACACTAAGCATGATTATGTAATTAAGTCAAAAGAGGGACAAATATAGGAAAAGCAAGTATTAAAGAAAGTTGATGGATCTGCATTAAAGTCATTAAATTTAAATGCCAATAATTGTACTTTACTGTTACTATGAGAGAGTATCAGGCCAAAACTATACAAATTGAATTTGTTACAGTTGAAATAATATACTTAATTAGCAAAAAGAATGTATAAAATAATGGAAAACAACGTAATTATTGTTATGCAATATCATTGTTGAAAAATGCTGACAGCCATGTGTGAATGTTTATTTTTTAACTGACGATGAGTTGACTGGAATAAAAATTAATGTAAATTTACCTAAGCACAGATGAATAAGATGTACTAAATCACAGATTTTTTTAAAGAAGCATCATTTTGATATAATTTTTAAAATCCATTATTGTTTAGACAATATATTAAAAATAATAAAACAGTATCAACATATACAATAAAATGTAATTTACTGAGTACATTGAGAGTGTTTATTATTATTTTAATTTAAAATGTTTTCCAATAAAAAGGTTGGAAATAGATGTTAATTGATTTTAATTAACATTTAATTATACTTTTTTTAAATGTAAATCTTGAGTAATATATTTTAGAACCCAGTGCCAACGGCCTAACTGACTTGAAATCGATGAACTTGAAGCATTGAAAACGCAACACTAAAAATATAACACGTTTGAATTTATAAAAGAAAACAAAATAAAACTATATTTTGATTAAGAAATGTTTTGTTATGGACAGTAGAAGCCAGGTACCCTATCAGACAGAAAGTGATAACAAAAATCACAAGGAATGGACTGGTGCTATCAGCAATATTCATTAGGTCTGTTATCAGCAATATTCAAAATCACAGTAGAAGACCTAATTTCTTTCACTATTCCAAATAACTACGCAACAATTTGTATTATTTTTTATCAAATATGGATCCCAAAATAATTGCCTACTAACTGAAATATTTGGACTGTCTGTATGAGAATGTTCTTCTGATTCGTGGACGCTACACACACGTAAATTACGATACCCATAGGCATTGCTTGATGGGCTTATATTATGTTCATATCAGTGTGAGTTATCTCGCGGTCGAACTCTATTCGTTATTGCGATATAATCAGGTTTGTGTCAGATCGCACTCATCCCTGTCGACTCGAAACGAAAACAAACTCGAGTAATAATCATTTTATAACTATTTAACTCTAAATTATTTTTTTAAATTAAATTATTTACAAAGTAGTAGTTCTACCCACCAATAAATATTATAGATTAAATGGCGGTTTTTCCGTAACACTTTAAGTGCTGGTCCAAAATAAGGAAGCCACTTGAAGAATGCTGGCTATTTTTGGTACTTTTTAAAAATTCGTAGATTCAAAACCATTTAACATGGAAAAGTTTTAATTAAATGTCTGGATTCTATATTTTTTATCTTTTTATCAGAGTACAATTAAAAATCAAATTTTTTTCATCTCATATTATCTGTTTTATAGTAAAAATCAAACCAAGGGCAATTGAGCATACAAAATTATTGGATCTTTTCCGTTATACGTATACCACTATTTAATGTCGGATCTTTTCCGTTATGTGTCAGCAATCCCAAAATATTTCCATATACATCGCGCCGCGGCAGTTATGGTTAGGTTAGGTTAGCATAGCCTATTGTAGAATGTTTTTACAAATTACAGGTTCATTCTACAATATAATAACCTAACCTAACCATAACTGCCGCGGCGCGATGTATATGGGCGGCCTCGATGTATTGGGATTCTAAAGGTTGAAAATGAGGAAAACATGTTTTAAATCAATAAATTGAATACCGTGTTCCGTTATTTATACCAAACAATGGTTAAAATGTACTATTCAATATATTTAAATATTGGTATACGTATAACGGAAAAGATCCAAATTATTTTAAACATAATACAGCCATTTCATAGAAAAATAAGTACTAATAAAATACTTGCTTTTTATTTGCATGCTCTATTTACACTTTGAAATTGAGTCGAATCACTAAACGATGGTTCTGAAACGTGCAGACAATGGCAGTGCAGTCTAGCGGCTACAAGTCAATTGTTCTTGCAAGAAACAGTACAGTGTACGCATTCTAGTGGTAAAACGGCTCAGTAACATCACTAGGGACCATTTAGAGTACAAGACTCAATATTAATATTAAATAGGCTATTTAACAAAAGTAAAATATCGATCCAGTAAAACTACGGGATCCGTGTTCTTCAGAAGTTACGCTACACCGTAAAAATATGGGATCTGCAGTCAAAGTGTTAATAATTCGTCATTTTGGCACATCATAATAATTCTGAGACATCGATTTTGCTTATGCATCATGGCACTATCGATGTATTGTGTTTTGTGCATCAACATTTTACTAGTTCTGAATCGAATCGCATCGATTTTTTTATGCATTGCACACCACTATTAGATTTAGGGTTAACGTTTTTGGAGATGTATATAAGCAAAATTGAACAGACTGTGTTATTATAATGGATCATTGTAATACACTTTGATGTTCCTCCTCTCAGAAAAAAATATCTAAACATTTCCCTACTTTTTGGTATAAAAACAACCATAGAGAAGAAGGAAACAACGGTTGCATCAAAAAGAGAGCTAAATGTGTATCAAGTTGTTATTTCTTCATTTTGTCGTGCGATGACAGCACATTGTTATAACCTCTTTTACTACCCCCAAATCCTCAATTTAGTAATATTAATACAGATGTATAAAGATTTATATCATACTTATAACTGCCACCGAAGAAAGCGACATGTATCCTTCTCTTTGAAACATTAATTGCCAACAAGTTAAAATATAATCATGTTTGACAGGGCTCAGAAAGGGTTTCCTCTGATACCAAGCATGTGCGTCTGCAACCATCCCCGCATTCACAGCAGCCAATAAGTGAAAAGGAAAGAGGGCCTAGGAGAGAGGGACAGAAGGAAGAGAAGCTTGTAGAGAAAGTTAGAGATAGAGGAGAGAGAATAAATCCTGTGGCAGTCAAGGAAACTCTTTCAACATCATTCTCTGAAAAACCCCTTGAAAGGCATTCCATGCCAGCTACTCATAACCATCACTCGCTCTTGTAAGTGAAAGATTTTTTAACTAATATAAAAAATGTAAAAGTAGGTATCTAACTAGTCATAAAATAAAAATAAATTACTATTTAGGAAAACTATTAAAGCATATAAAACTTACTAAAAATATAGCTATACATTCTAATTAATGATGTTTTCTTCCTTATTTGAATTTTTTTTTTAAATATAGAAGTGACTGTGATGTATGTAATACTTTGTTATAACAATAAGCAAGTGTAGTCAATGTCTTCTCAGTGGTAAAAAAATGACAAAATAATAAAATATTTTAAAAATTATAAAAATTACGCTGTCATATTGTCAGCTAAAGTTGTAATTTATAGTTATAGACCTCAATACCAACCATTGAACTTGAAATTTTCTTTGGAAAGACACCTGTTGTTGAAGTGTCGCATAAACTGTGCTAATAATTTTGTTATCTCTATATAGGACTTCAGACCGTATAGATAAGAAGGAGAAGGAAGGAGAGCAGCGAGTAGGAAGAGGCAGAGGATTCCGAGGGACAGGAAAGCCAAGACCTACATTGGAGTTTATAGCATCAAAAGGACGAGTTGCTGCACCTGCTATAATCAAAGAGCCTGTCACACCAAGTAAGTTAATGCTGTTGTAATAAAAATGGGGCAACAGGACAGGCAAAAGTGTGTTTTCAATTAGTTAACAGCATTTTAATTAGGATTCTTTACTAAAAAAAAATGATAATGATTCCATTATTTATAAGTCGCGCCATCCTAACTTGAGGCAGCCCCAACTGACCTGCAGGCTCATTAACCGCCCGCCGCCGCAACCCTTTTATAATCCTATTAGCGACGCTTCCATGATCGCCTTAGTTCAATATTAACGTAAATCAAATAATAATCTGATATACTAATTCAATAGTTTATATTGATAACATAGATTTATCAAACATATCTGTTTTTGTCCCATTTAAATCGGACCTTTTTTACGGTTTATAAATTGTAAAGTAAATACCAAGTGTAATAACCCTATATTATTAACTTCACGTTTTAAATATATAAAACTACACGTATTATGTTATTATAGATACTAGTAAATTTATTTTTAGAGCGGGCGAGTGAAACTACCCCTTGGGTAAAGCCATCGCGTCATGTCTTTACCAGGAACTGCCACCCCCACAGCGGATGCCAGGGTGAATCATAGTTCAAAAAAATGTTTGTTAAATCAATGTTATTAATATAAACTGGTGAATTAGTATATTAGATTATTATTTGATTTAGGTTAATATTGAACTAAGGCGTTCATGAAAGCGCCAGGAACTATGATTCACCCTGGCATCCGCTGTGGGGGTGGCAGTTCCTGGTAAAGACATGACGCGATGGCTTTACCTAAGGGGTAGTTTCACTCGCCCGCTCTAAAAATAAATTTACTAGTATCTATAATAACATAATACGTGTAGTTTTATATATTTAAAACGTGAAGTTAATAATATAGGGTTATTACACTTGGTATTTACTTTACAATTTATAAACCGTAAAAAAGGTCCAATTTAAATGGGACAAAAACAGATATGTTTGATAAATCTATGTTATCAATATAAACTATTGAATTAGTATATCAGATTATTATTTGATTTACGTTAATATTGAACTAAGGCGATCATGGAAGCGTCGCTAATAGGATTATAAAAGGGTCGCGGCTGCGGGCGGTTAATGAGCCTGCAGGTCAGTTGGGGCTGCCTCAAGTTAGGATGGCGCGACATAGGTTAAGGTAGAGAGCACTAGATGGATCAGAATAAGAGTAGTTTTCTTATAGTATTGGGGGGTTACTCTTGGATTCCAACAAATTAGAAAAAAGTTGTTGGGTGCATATGTTAACATACATAATTGTAAATATAGTTGTAATAAAGAAATAATCATAAATGATACGATGTTACCTTTCTGGAAGATTTCTACTGTAAAGTTTGCAAATAGCTGCTCTGACCCTTTTGAAGTTATTTCTGGGTGCCCCATGGTTCTCTACTTGGACCTTACCTGTTTAATCTGTTTATGAATGATATAAGTGATGTGATCGACAACAATTTTCTGGTTTTCGCTGATGACATCAAGTTGTTCAATGGTGTGGGTTCTTTGGAGGACTGTCTTCGTCTGCATGATTCTCTTGACAGAATATGCAACTGGTGTATAGTCAACAGGATGCAACTTAATGCCTCGAAATGCAAGGTAATCTCTTTTCACCAGAAAAATTCTCCTCGACCTACTCAGTACCAGATAAATGGTACCTTAATTCAGCATAGTGATGTCATCAAGGACTTTGGTGTTCTGTTAAATAACAAATTCTCCCCTGATAACCATATCGATTCCATTTGTAGTATAGCTAGTAGGTTATTGGGCTTTATGTGGCGTGGTGCAATTCGAGGTTTGTCCGCACACTCCATTGTAATACTCGACAAGTCGTTACTACGTCCAATTCTGGAGTATGCTTCTGTGGTTTGGAGACCATTCTACACTCATCATATAGTAAGACTGGAGCAGATTCAACAAAGATTTTTGAGACTGGTTGGTACCAGATTGGGCTTCAACTTCCCTGATGTTACAATTGAGAACTTGATGAGCCAGTTTGAAATCTTTTCACTTCAGGCACGTTTTGACTTACATGAAATCATGTTTCTTTTCAAGATTATAAATGGGATCATTAACTGCTCTGAACTTCTGGGAAAAATTGGCTTTCGGACTCCAAGTACCACTAGATCAACTGATCTTTTTGTTCACAACTTCTACAGAACCAACTACTTGAGGTCCGGAACCATTGCGACTCCATCAACAAGGTAATTCAATTCCGGCTGAAGTTGAATTCTTCTGCGATGGCCTTTTGTGCTTCAGAAGGAGCATCCTAAATTGTATTGATGCTTGTCATTCCTGTTGGTCTCATTTTATTATCAAATCATTTATATGTTACTGTTATGCTGTAATGTTATCATTTATTTTGAGATTTATAATTGTTATGATTTACCATTCTCTAATCTTGTAATTTTTGCTAATGTGATAACCAGTACAATTTCTAATTACGTTAAACCTTTCTTTCTTAGTTATTAATTACTAGTTGTCATTCAAAGAAATTCTAATCTTGTCTTGTTTTAGCACTTAAGTTTGCTGCAAGTATTCCACAATGTGTTTTTGTTATGTATATTGGCATTGCCGTTGAAAGATTAAATAAATAAATAAAAAGAAGTATTAACCCTTTGAGTGCCAAGCCCAAAATTTTCTGATCAAAAAGTTGTACAGCCAGTCTCTAAACTCATAGTCATGCTCAAAAATGCCGGGGTGAAAACAGCGATTTTGTAACAATGTTTTACAAAAATCATAGCTTTGTTTCTATTTAACATATTTTAACAAATCTGGTATCAAATTGCTTCTTATAACCATAGCAACCAAGGAAAAATAGTAACAAGTTAAACATTTAACCCTGGAATGGTAATCCTATTTAAAGTTACACTACTGGTAACCCTTTGTATATTTTACGATGTAAGGTATCAAGTCTTATAAAAATAGTTAAAAATAAACATTACAAGTTTTAACAACAAAGTCTTTATTTTGAATACTTTACTAGTCTAAACAAGTACAAACGTTATTAAAATTGATAATAATTAAATCAGAAAAAATTTATTTATGACGTAATATTTTTGGTTTGTAGTGATTTACAAAAAAAAATGTTTTTTAATAATTTTCAAAGTTAAAACAATTTTAATTATGAAATCATTAATATAAAAGTATAAATTTCAACAACAAAAAACATCACTGTCTCAGTCCATCAATGAGCACAGATCTCATACTGTCTTTTAGACGTCTTCACAGCAGGTTTTACACATGTCACCTCGGTGCTGTCATCATCAGGACCACTGTCATTATTTAACATTATGTCTATTTCAGATAGGCGCAAGGCCATTGTTTATCAAATATAGGTCTATATACAACATTTACATTAATATTGAACTAAAACTACTAATAAAACCTAATATTTACAAAACTAGACACTCAGAAAAAGTTACGGCACTGGTAACCCTTCGTAAAAAATCAACAACATACATTGTTGTGAACAACACGAATGACACTAGCAGACTGCGACAAGTGGATCAAGGTCAGGAAGGGGTGGGGAGGGATGGCTGGTTTGTTCGGTACAGTCGTGACAAAAACCTGCCTTTAATTTACAAAATACTATTTGCGTGTAGAAATATCACGAAGGGTTACCATTCCAGGGTTAAATAAAAAAATTATCACAACAAAAATAATATATAAAAATAAAAAAAATTTTTTTTGTATTTGATTACAAATACAGTAGAGTCTCGATTATTCACCACTTGGTTATCCGCCATTCCGTGTTATCCGCCGCACCTTTGGCATTTTATTTAATTAATATAATTCAACAAAAATAGTCAGAGGACATTTTGTGGTCATCAGCAAGTGTACGTGCTCTATTACTGATATGTCACCGACTGTACCGCTCCGCCCAAACCGGTTAGTCGCCTTCCCCGCCCCCCCCCCCCACCTACCACTTCCCGCGCCGTTCCCGTATATATCTCTACAAATTTTTGTCAGTTGCTGGATTGCTCCCGCGTTGAAAGGTACCGCTACTCGTGTGTTCGGTAAAGTTATTTTTTGTGATAAGTGTTTGTAGTGCTGTTTGGTGAAGTGGATTATGGAGAGGAACAAAAGAAAAAAGATTGTGTTATCAATGCAAGACAAGCTCAACGCTTTAAAAAGGCTGGACAAAGGAGAGAGGTTGCAGAAGGTAGCCGATGACTATGGCGTTGGTCATCGCACTGTTGGGGATTGGAAAAAAAGAGATCAGAATTAGAACAATGGTGTGCCTCACGAGTGACTGAAATTGACTTAAAAGACAGAAAAACGATGAAGAAAAGTGACTATGAAAAAACTAGTGAGGCCTTATTCATTTGGTTTACCTAATTTAGGGACAAAGGAGTGCCTATTTCAGGACCTATATTAAAAGAAAAGGCGCATCTCCAAAAGGAATTTAATGAAGGCGACACAGAATTCACAGCAAGCATTGGTTGGTTAGACCGCTGGAAAAAACGATATGGAATCCGGCAGTTAAATATTTGTGGTGAAAAATTGTCATCCAACTTTGAAGAAATGGAAAGGTTCAAGAAAGAATTTCAAACACTTATTGAAGCTGAGCAGTTAACAGGAGATCAAATATTTCTGTGACGAAACGGGCCTTAATTATAAAATGTTACCAAGTAAGAGCCTTGCAGCTAGGACCGAAGCAGCAACTCCGGGTTACAAATGCAGCAAAGAGAGAGTAACAATTTTGGCCTTTAGTAATTCTACAGCAAACCATAAAATGGAACTGACAATGATTGGAAAGGCGAAAAATCCAAGGGCTTTCAAGGGAATTGCGAAACACGCACTGCCAGTAAAATATTTTAACCAAAAAAGTGCTTGGATGAGCGGGGATATTTTTAAAGAATGGTTTTTAAAAGAGTTTGTACCATCTACAGAAAAGTTTTTGAAAGAGAATAACCTACCCAGAAAAGCAGTTCTACTTATAGATAATGCACCAAGACATCCCGATGTAGATGATCTAAAAGACCAGGATATAAAGGCCATGTTCCTACCCCCCAACGTAACTGCAATTTGCCAACCTATAGATCAAGGTGTTTTGGAAACACTGAAGAGGAACTATAGAAAACGGCTTCTCTCCACCCTGATACAAGAAATGTTGGATGGCCAGGACATGATTCCAAAGCTGAAACGTATAAATCTAAAAGATGTGGCTTATTGGATTACAAGTGCCTGGGACAATGTCGGAGCAGATACTATTGCCAGATCATGGAAAAAGCTGTTGGGCGAGGATGAAGATGCCGGAACCATGCATGATGAAATTCATGAAAATATTTTACCCACATTGCAACGAATTCCTGGGTGTGAAGACGCAACTTCGGTTGAAGTAGGAGAGTGGCTTACAGCAGATGAAGGTTACGAAATAACTGATGCAGAAATCGTCACACTTGTCAATAGCGGTGACGATCAAGATTTTGAAGAACCAGAGACTGTTGAGCCCCAAAAAATTGCACATAAAGGAGGGGTGAAAATCTTTGAAGCGGCCATTAAATACGTCGTGCAGCAAGAAGAAGCCAGGGCGTTGACATTATGATGCTTCAGAGATGGCGAAACTTAGCGGCGAAAAAGCGGGAAACGTCAGGAAGGCAGAACAAAATCACCAGCTTTTTCCACTCACCATAAACTCAACCAGTTTAAATTTATGTGTTTAAAATAATTTTTTCCGTTTTAAAGTGAGTAATGAATTATGTATTACATTTAATCGTGTGAGTAAATAAAAATATACCGTAAACTGTTTACTGTGAACGTAATTTAGGTTTTATTCAACATTCCCCATTATTCGCCATTTACGCTTATCCGCCCTTCCGCCGTTATGGCGGATAATCGAGACTCTACTGTAAGTAACTGAAAAAAGAATAATTTTAGTGTGGGAAATCATTTTATTTTGAACCTTATTTTATTCCTAACATGTATACCAAATTTCATGTTTTTATATTACAAAATAAACGAATTAGCACTGTTTATATATATTTTAACAATTGAAAAAAATCATGGAAGTGGTGAATGTTACATACAACCAATTTAATAACATATGTACCGGGTCTTGGACCGGTACAGGTTTTTTTTCGTCATTGTCTGCCAGGCTGCCTGAGATTCGTTTTTGCCCTGCGTTTCGCGTTGTTGGTAGCCGTTGGCCCAGTTCCGTTTCGTTCCGGTTTCCAGCAGCTTCGGTCCGGTTGACCGGCTTCTAGATTGTTCGAGTAGTTCTAGTTTCTCTGGAGCCTTCGTCTTTCAGGTTGGCCGTCATTTTGTCTTTGGCTCTGCCTGCTGAGATTACTATGTTCGGCTGAGAGACTCCAAAACGTAAGTGTTAATTTTGTAATTTCTAATATTTAATCTCCCTTTTGGTGAAAATACTTTTGTTTCAATAATATTAATCGTTCTTGCTTGTGTTTTCAGAGTTTGGTTAAATTTGTATTCTTTGTCTAGATGTTTCTCAGACTAGGTTAAAGCCATGTGCTTCCATGTTAATCTTTACCGTTAATTACCGTTAATGCTTTTTATTTCTGCCTTTATTTTCAATTGTAATTCTGTATAATGTTTATGGAGCCTTTTTACAGTTGTAGTTACCGATATCATATTTTTTGTTCTTTGCCAATAACCTAGCCTAGCTGTACCCTTTGATTTTCATGTTTTAACATATTGCTCATGTATCCATGGCCTAGTATTCAGTTTGTCATTTTTAAGTCCATATACGTAATTAATTCTTTTATAATTTGTTAATGGTAATTTTTCCTAAATCTGAGTTTGCCAACATAATTATTCATGACCTAAAAAATAGATCTTTTATTTTTTCTAGTGTGATAATCCTGTATAATTTTGTCTGTGCCCGTTTTGTGTTGCCATGTCATGTTTAGGGGTTATGTATAATATTTGTGTTGTGATGGCTGGACTGCTTTTAATGTGCTGTGGTGTTGTCCTACAGTCCAGGGTCCTCGAGTGGGACGTTCAGCCCTCGGCCTGCCGTCCGGGGATTGTCGACCATCTGCTCTGCTAGCCTGGCCTGAGGACCATGCTGGAGCCTGTTTCGCCCGCTACCCTCTCTACAGCTTTGGGTAGAGTTCTTCAGTCCTCAGGTCAGTTCTGTCCATTTTTTTTTCCCGGCGGCTGAGCTGAGGGGTTCTGGTGATATTAAAGAAAAAAAAGAAATAAAAAGAAAAAATCATGAAATATAAAAGAAGAAAAAAAACAAATGTTTATGGAACTGTTTAATTTGTGGCCTAGGCCTAAACGGGAACAGTGATTGATGAAACTGCCATGGGGACTTATATTTTTTTTTATTTACTTAAAAAGAAAAGCTTTAAAAATACATAAAGAATATTTTTGATGTTAATATCTATTTATATTTATTGTTAGTTATTTAATTAGTTTTATTTGTTGTTATATCTTTTAGATTTTATAGTTGTTAGGTCCCTATGGTTAAGTTATGTTATTTATTTATATGTTTAGGCCTAGTGATTGTTATTTATATTTTTCGTTCATTGTATTATGGAGGTCGTGAAGTGACTTTTTACTAAAACGGTACCGTGTTATATTTTCTTTTAAATTATTTAATTTTTAAACTTTCACCAAAAGGGGATTATGGTGCTTTTGCTTAACTTTTAATTCGGAGCTGCCCAGGGATTCCGGCTTACTCCCTGGCCCGGTGGAATCAAGGGATGCGGGCCAAATTGCCGGTGTAATTGGTGATACCAAAAATTTTATAATTTTCTTCACTTTTAGTCGGGGCCTATTAAATTTTTCTTACGTTTTGGGGTGTCTCAGGCTAGGCTGCAGATAGGCCATGTAGTTGTTAATTTGTTAATTTTGGTATTTGTTGAGTTTGTTGTTCTTGTAGCTTTTGTGTGTTTTGTTATTTATTTAAGTGCAAATTTTATATTGTGGCCTTCGGCCTATTTTATATTGTGGCCTTCTGCCGTTTTGATTTATTAAATGATGTTTCTTGTAATAAATTAGTTTCGCTCAGCTGCCGAGTCTTATTTTGGACCCTCCAACTGCCACCCGTGATCCCATCGCTTTACTCGTTTTGAGCCATCCCCCAGTTGGCACGCTTCCCAGCTTTGGTGGGGGGATGGGTCTCAATTGGTAGCAGAGCGTGGTTGCCTATATAAAAAAAAAAAAAAAAAAAATTTTAATTCTTTCTTGGTTGTTGACGGTGGGTGTTTGCCAGTTAGTAGGCCATGGTTGGCCGACCTACCGTCAAGGTGTCTTGGTAATACGTAGAGAAAAAAAAAAAAAAAAAAAAGAAACAAATAAATAATTATTTAAAAAGAAAAACAATTAAAAACCAAATAAACCATTTAGCTTTGTATTAAAAAAAAAAAAAAAAAAAAAAACAAAAAAAAAAAAAAAAAAAAAAAAACTAGGCAATCCGCTTGGTTACTTTGTTGAATGGGTTTCATGGGTGGATTGGAGTGGTCGGCAGTGGCTCGGTAGGCTGAGGGTTTAGTTCGTCTTGGACCCTGGAGTTGTCGTTTTTTGTGTACTGTTGAGAATTTTGTTTTGCGAGATGGCCTATCTGCAGAATGTTGCGCTCCTAGTCAAGGAGGAGTTGATTTTCGAGTTGAGGTCGCGGGGTGTGACTCCGGAAGGGGATGTTTTGAATCTCCGGAGGTTGCTGCGGGAGCAGTTGTCCGCGGGTACGGCGGTGGATTGGTCTGACCTGCTGGAGGTTGGGGATGAGTTGGGGGTTTGTAAACGTAAGGTGGAAGATTGGGAAGGGGTGTGTTGAGGTTTGCAGAGGGAGGTTGTACCGGGTCTTGGACCGGTACAGGTTTTTTTCGTCATTGTCTGCCAGGCTGCCTGAGATTCGTTTTTGCCCTGCGTTTCGCGTTGTTGGTAGCCGTTGGCCCAGTTCCGTTTCGTTCCGGTTTCCAGCAGCTTCGGTCCGGTTGACCGGCTTCTAGATTGTTCGAGTAGTTCTAGTTTCTCTGGAGCCTTCGTCTTTCAGGTTGGCCGTCATTTTGTCTTTGGCTCTGCCTGCTGAGATTACTATGTTCGGCTGAGAGACTCCAAAACGTAAGTGTTAATTTTGTAATTTCTAATATTTAATCTCCCTTTTGGTGAAAATACTTTTGTTTCAATAATATTAATCGTTCTTGCTTGTGTTTTCAGAGTTTGGTTAAATTTGTATTCTTTGTCTAGATGTTTCTCAGACTAGGTTAAAGCCATGTGCTTCCATGTTAATCTTTACCGTTAATTACCGTTAATGCTTTTTATTTCTGCCTTTATTTTCAATTGTAATTCTGTATAATGTTTATGGAGCCTTTTTACAGTTGTAGTTACCGATATCATATTTTTTGTTCTTTGCCAATAACCTAGCCTAGCTGTACCCTTTGATTTTCATGTTTTAACATATTGCTCATGTATCCATGGCCTAGTATTCAGTTTGTCATTTTTAAGTCCATATACGTAATTAATTCTTTTATAATTTGTTAATGGTAATTTTTCCTAAATCTGAGTTTGCCAACATAATTATTCATGACCTAAAAAATAGATCTTTTATTTTTTCTAGTGTGATAATCCTGTATAATTTTGTCTGTGCCCGTTTTGTGTTGCCATGTCATGTTTAGGGGTTATGTATAATATTTGTGTTGTGATGGCTGGACTGCTTTTAATGTGCTGTGGTGTTGTCCTACAGTCCAGGGTCCTCGAGTGGGACGTTCAGCCCTCGGCCTGCCGTCCGGGGATTGTCGACCATCTGCTCTGCTAGCCTGGCCTGAGGACCATGCTGGAGCCTGTTTCGCCCGCTACCCTCTCTACAGCTTTGGGTAGAGTTCTTCAGTCCTCAGGTCAGTTCTGTCCATTTTTTTTTCCCGGCGGCTGAGCTGAGGGGTTCTGGTGATATTAAAGAAAAAAAAGAAATAAAAAGAAAAAATCATGAAATATAAAAGAAGAAAAAAAACAAATGTTTATGGAACTGTTTAATTTGTGGCCTAGGCCTAAACGGGAACAGTGATTGATGAAACTGCCATGGGGACTTATATTTTTTTTTATTTACTTAAAAAGAAAAGCTTTAAAAATACATAAAGAATATTTTTGATGTTAATATCTATTTATATTTATTGTTAGTTATTTAATTAGTTTTATTTGTTGTTATATCTTTTAGATTTTATAGTTGTTAGGTCCCTATGGTTAAGTTATGTTATTTATTTATATGTTTAGGCCTAGTGATTGTTATTTATATTTTTCGTTCATTGTATTATGGAGGTCGTGAAGTGACTTTTTACTAAAACGGTACCGTGTTATATTTTCTTTTAAATTATTTAATTTTTAAACTTTCACCAAAAGGGGATTATGGTGCTTTTGCTTAACTTTTAATTCGGAGCTGCCCAGGGATTCCGGCTTACTCCCTGGCCCGGTGGAATCAAGGGATGCGGGCCAAATTGCCGGTGTAATTGGTGATACCAAAAATTTTATAATTTTCTTCACTTTTAGTCGGGGCCTATTAAATTTTTCTTACGTTTTGGGGTGTCTCAGGCTAGGCTGCAGATAGGCCATGTAGTTGTTAATTTGTTAATTTTGGTATTTGTTGAGTTTGTTGTTCTTGTAGCTTTTGTGTGTTTTGTTATTTATTTAAGTGCAAATTTTATATTGTGGCCTTCGGCCTATTTTATATTGTGGCCTTCTGCCGTTTTGATTTATTAAATGATGTTTCTTGTAATAAATTAGTTTCGCTCAGCTGCCGAGTCTTATTTTGGACCCTCCAACTGCCACCCGTGATCCCATCGCTTTACTCGTTTTGAGCCATCCCCCAGTTGGCACGCTTCCCAGCTTTGGTGGGGGGATGGGTCTCACATAATGTACTATATTAAAATGCATAATATTGTTATACTCACCAGAATATTGTAGAAATAGTCTTTAGATGAAGAAATAGTCCTTTGATGAAGAAATAGTTTTTTATAAAAAATATTTACACTATGTACATGACTTTGCTTCGCAACCTATTTGCAAACGTGCTTTGAAAAGCAAGGACCGTGACATCCTTCCTTGCAATTCATACAAACAGTTCTTGATCTTTTACGACCTGTTTTAAAAGATGATCCTGTTTTAGAGTATACAAAGCAAGTTTTTTCTTGTTTACCCGGCAATTTTTCGACGCCGAAGGATTTTCTACGTTCACCTTCAACCGACTCTCTATTCTGATGTCTCAACCATTCCTCTGTTAGGCTTTCTATAATATTTACAGTAAACTTATACCTTGAAAAAACTGGTTTCCCATGTTTTAAGCAGTTCTCCTTATATATTATATATGCATTTATGATCATTCTAGCAAATAAATTGAAAGCAATCTTTTTCCAATATTTTATTGTTCTACGTTCGTCTAAGTATGAGTAGAGAATCATATCGAAAGTGTCAATACCACCCATATGTTTGCAATAATCCAAAATCATGTGTGGCTTCTTTTCAGATGTTACCCTTCCGTGTCTTTTTTTAGTATCTTCTACATCCCTAATTTCGGCTTTGGAAGAGAGCAAAATAACATTTTGTTTTTGTGACATTTTCTGTCTGTACCCAAGGGCTGCAACATTCCCATTTCTAAAATATTTTTTCCTCCCAACTTCCAATCTCTTCTTTACTCCATTAGGAAGATATTTCTTATTTTTACGGACAGTTCCAGTTAAAAATGTTTTAAGGCTGTAAAGCTGTTTTACTAGTGGTACACTTGTAAAAAAGTTATCACAAAAAACATGGAAGCCCTTGTTTATATAGTTACAGGCTTGAAGCAGAGAAGTAACAACTACGTAGCCTAGGCCATACAATTTTTGGTTATCTTTATTTGCAGTACTATCTTTTTTGCCTTTATAACAACATACTCATGCAGTAGTTAGATACAGAGTCGCACAGAACCCACAACTTAATGCCCCAACGGTGATGGTGTTTGTTGGGCAAATATTGAGTAATTGCAGTTTGACTTTTTGTTCCAATTAAAGTTTCGTCAACTGAAAGTTGTTGATGGGCAGTGTAAAAGAATTTAAATAGTTTATTGCAATGTTCAAGTAGTGGTGTAAATTTCTGAGAAGCATCATATCCTGGTTGGCCAGCTTTTGGAAATTTTGAATTGTCAACCATGTGAAAAAACTGAGAATAAGTTGAAATCTATTTCTTTTAAACATTTTAGAAAACCAAGGGGTGGATTGATAGTTAGTGGTTGACCAGTATGATGTGAGTTTACGGATTTGGCCCATGTTTAGAATGACAGCTATGAAAGCTTTTATTTCGTGAAGAGATACCGGAAACCAACTTTGTTTCCTACTTTTTGGAGATATATTATCCCCTAGAGAGGTTAAGACTTGATTAGCATACCTATTTGTCTCAATCATAAATATGTTCAATAGAGCTTCAGTGAAAAACAAATTAAAATAATCAATAGGCTTAGATTCAATAGGTGGACAGTGTCGTGGGCCTGGAATTTCATTGTAATCAAAGTTATGAATAAACTCATTACTGTTATTTTCATTTATGCTGGTCCATATATCATTTGCATCAGTTGAAAGCCTATCTAAGTTATCATCATTACTATCAGAGTCAGAAGAACTGCTACTACTCAATACTCTAGATCTGTTTGGCCTAGACTGAAAACCTAACCTAGACCTAGGTTCACCAAAAGATGCACTGGGCAACTGTATAACCTCATTACACCTACTTAGGCCTACTTCATTTTCAGGAATATAATGGGGATCATTGTCACTATCATCACTAAATAAGTCATCAATCTCATAATCAGATGCTAAAGAATCATCAGACAACTCATGATCAAGCTCACGATCCAATTCACTTGTCCTCATAATTTCTTCACCATTGCCATAAATACACAATCACCATTCACAAAAAACTATAATTATAATAACGCAGATTGTAAAGAAATAATAAATATGTACATATTATAATACAAACAAAGCAAATAATAACAAAACAACACACAACAACAAAACAATGACTGAATCGGGTACGCACTGGGGCAGACTGACAGTGACAGTAAACAAACAACGAACGTCTGACCAGCTGTCGTCCGCTTGGGTTGTTATTAGTTCTGGAGTGATGTTTTTTTCTCCAAAGACTTTCGAATGAGTAGTAATCGACTAATAAATGTTCGGTCATCCTGATAAATGATTACTAACATCGATATTTACGTAAAACTCGAGTATACGATCGAAAATAATTGGTGGCGATATATCGCCACCTGGCACTTTTCACTCAATCAACTGGTGGCGATATTTCGTCACCGTGGCACTTTGTTACTAATTATTTGGTGGCGATATTTCGTCACCGTGGCACTAAAAGGGTCAATACTTTGACAGTTTCAGTAAATAAATAAAGCTAACATGCACTCTAGTTGTCGATGTTTAAACTTTAAACTCATACAACCGAGAAGAAAATAGTAGTTAAATTAAAAGCAAAATTAAATTAATATGTAACTTAAACCAATTTTAAAAAGAAAGTTACAAAATATAAAATTTAAAGTAAATAAATAATCCATTTTATATCACTTAGTGATAACAATAATAAGAGAGGTATAAAAAGAGATGGATAACTTTGCATATAAAGGAATAAATAACTTACATAATAAGGAATAAATAACGTGTGGATAAAAAGCGTAGATAACTTGTATAAATGCACTAAATTTAAACAAATTGTTTAAAATGATAACTTACCGTTTAGTGCCTTCCCATCTAGTCAATAAAGACTACCACTATATTTAATGCATTATTATATTTTCTCTATTTGTTTTTGCAGTTTCAGATAGTTTAAAACATGCTGCAGATATGTTGGTTCAGGATTTCAGCCACATCTATATCAGTAACAGTGCAAACAACAGTATCAATAGTAGTACCAATATTGTGGAAGAAACTATCATTCCACGTAAGTATCCTAAGTGAATGACAAGATAATTTGAGTTAAAATGTATTTGGTATTTTAAAAATACAATCCTGTTTTTTTTAATTTTTTGTTTATATAGTACATTAGATGCGTTTATCCGTAATGCGATTATCTGAAGTCGTGAATTATCCGAAGTACTTTGTAAGAATTATTTTCTTTTTGCAAACCAATTGTTGATGGCTTTGGTCCATTTTTAAAAAGAAACTTAAAACACATTAGTTTATAACATTGGCAAAAATTTAAAAAAATACAGAGCCACATAAATAACATACTATTGGCAGATGCAAGTGACACCAATTCTATGTTTTTAAGCTTCTATATCAATTGGAAGCAAACTTTTAATGGGGAGCAGTATTATCTGAAAAATTGAACATCCAAAATAGGCTGGTCCCATCAACTTGGGATAATCATGTCCCTAGGGTAGTATCAATTGTTTTAACACGTTGACTGCCATGTGGGCCACCGGTGGTCCTTACTAGATTTCAGCCTGGCGCCACAGCTGTTTTTACGGTAAAGTTCAATTTTCATTATTCCGAGTTCTGTGTTCCATGCGACCGGAAATGACCCCACAAGTACTGTAATAGCTGACATCCGGCTTTTTACCGCCATTTCGTGAAGTTTTCGTTGAGGTACACCGGTGACCCACGTGGCAGGGGGCAAAATTTGACACATCCCAGATGATATTATGTATCAGCTGTTTTGTGTTGTGTTCTTTATATTTCTTTCCGCGCACTGATCAGCTTTTGAAGTTAGGTGTTTAGTAAGCAACACTAACTAAATTTGTGATTCTAAATTGTTCATTATATTTGTTTATGATGGATAACGATCATTTTCCCGACTTTGTAAATAGAATATTGGATAAGCCTGCGTCCAGTGAACCAATAAACATTAGTAGATCTCAAGAGGAGGATAGTGAATTATTGGATAGTATTAGTAATGTTTCAAGTGATTTAGTCGGGATTCATGACTCGGATATGGACTCAGACTATTTTCCCTCTGATAGTGATGAAAGTGAGACCATCAACGATAGCCTTCAAGCTGACCAACAGCCGCTCGCCAACAATCCTCATCCTGATGGACTACAACAGGTAAACCAGAATAGGCCTAATAGTCCTAATCTAGTTGTTCAAGGACAAAGGAGTGATTTAGATTGTACTTAAGTCCTAGTAATATCAATGGGATTGCATTTTCAATTCAATGAGGTGCCTCTAATTCCTCAAGAAATACAAGATAAAGTTGAAGGGGCCACCCCCTTTCAAATATTCAATAAAGTTTTTATTGAAGATGAATTTTTTCTAAATTGCAGAACAAACTAATGTATATGCACAACAGCTCATTGAATCGTCCCAACCTTCTGATAAATCTCGTTTGAAAGCCTGGTTACCTACAGACAAAAAAGAGATTAAAGTTTTTTTTTGGAATTTTGATTTGTATGGGGCTTGTTCCCATGCCAAGTATTGATTGCTACTGGAGTAAAAAAGTTATGTACAAAGATGATTTTTGCAAAAATATGACTAGAAACAGATTCTAATTGTTGTTGCGAACACTCCATTTTTCCAACAATGAAACAGCAGACCTTACAAACAAACTGAACAAAATACAAAATGTACTTGATTATTTGAATAACAAATTTACGTCTGCTCTTACTCCTCAAAAAGAAGTCTGCATCGACGAGAGTATGATTCCATTTCGTGGAAGAGTAGGCTTAACGCAGTACATCCCTAACAAAAAAAGCCGATATGGAATTAAAGTTTTTAAACTGTGTACTGAAAAAGGATATACTTGGGCCTTTCAGGTATATAAAGGCAAAACTGAAGGAAGGCAGTTTGGTGCTGCTGAAACAATAGTTATGGAACTAATGGCTCCACTTCTTGATACTGGAAGAACGCTCTACGTGGATAATTGGTACAGCAGCATCCACTTAGCCGAAATTCTTCTTGATCAATCTACCCACCTAGTAGGGACACTAAGAAAAGACCGCAGAGAATTTTTTTTCTGTTAGCAAAGCAAATTGAGGAAGGGGGAGGTGGTGGCCAAGCAAAGTGACAGCAAAATCGTCGTAACGAAGTGGAAAGACCAACATGACATATTGATGATTACAACAATTCACGATGAAGAATGTGAAGAAGTAGAACAAAGACGTGGTGTCATTCAGAAACCAAAGTGCATTGTTCAGTACAATAAGGCCAAGTCCTATATCGACCTTTCTGATCAATAGGCGTCTTTCTCAAGCTCACTTCGTCGGACACTGAAATGGTACAAAAAAATTATATTTGAACTGATCCTAAATACAGTTGTAATTAATTCACTGTACTTATATAACTTAGCAAATCAGAAAAGATGTCAGTGACAAGTTTCAGAGAGGAGCTTGCTATTTCCCTTGTTAAATTAAGAGAATGAAGACGGAGAAACTGCAGGACGGCGAACACCAAAACATACTCTTTGTGAGATGGAAGGGCCTAAGCGTTCAGCCCGTAGACGATGCAGTAAATGTTACAAGAGTATTGTGAAAAATCAAGGGCGTCAGGTTGCACAAAACACTTGTAAAAGGGTGACTACTAAGTGCAATGTTTGCAATCTATTTTTTTGTATAACTTGCTTTAATGAAGCCCACAAGGGACCATTTGTTTAGTTTTTATTTTACTTAATTACATCTTGTATATATCATTGGTTTTTATTTCAATAGTTTCCCATTTTTATATTTCAACTAAAGTGAATCGTAATATTTCAACCCTTTTTATCTTATGTATACAATGTTTGTAATAATACTGTATGTAAAATAAATAACATTTCATAAATATTATATTTTATTATTCCAGTAATTATAGAGTTTATAAACCCAAATTCATTTGTTTTTTTTTCTTTTTTCAAATGTATAAAAACGTATTTAGGATTGCTTTATTTAAAAACCAGAGGACAGTTTCATAGCACATTTTATGAGCTTTCAGAATATATCATTAAAAATTACATAATACTAAAAGTGGCGCTACAATTTGTGTTTGATTTATAAAAGACACGAGGGCCACCGGTGGCCCATATGGCGCACAGCTGCACGTATGACGTGGGCTACCGGTGGCCCTCGTGGCGTCAGGCGGACATACAGTTTTACTAGGGCTGCCTCAGAATGACAAAACAAATAATCTACGCTGGCAGTCAACGTGTTAATGTCATGTGTGAGAGCCAGGAGGTTTTTGCTTGTGTCAATCTGAACTAAAAAATTCATGAGGCTGGCATTGTTTTAGACTCAATTTGAGACTCCAAAGAATAGATAAAATATTGAAATACTGGAATAATATTAGTGATATTCAATATTAGCAGAGGTGTAAAAATACAGTTTTTTTTCAAGGTGAGTCTAAGCATGTGCTTTGAAAAAGATCACAAGTTTGAGCTAAATCTGATAAAGATGAAACTCCTAAAGATTTTATTTTTATTTTTTTTTAATTACTCATAAGACGTACTCATAAGACGCCGATCGTCAAGATATGGGCAAATATGGATTTCGATTGAGTGTGATGAGTGTAGATGAGCGAATGTAGTCATTGTTACAAACTAAGGCCGACTATTCCTTAGAAAGTGTCATTAATTAATAGCCCAATGACAAATGAACAGCCGGTGGTTATCAGCTGATCCTTCTCAAAATGTATTAATTCTGATTGGGATCGAACTGACAACCTTTAGCACATGAAGCTGGGATTGAACCAACTACGCTACCGACCAGTTGGTATTATGAAATATTTAAATAGAACATTCATACTAGGTATTATATGTTTCTAAACAAATAAACTATGAGTAATATAAATGAAAGATAGTAGACAGTAAATCAATAGTTCCAAATGTAACGATTCCACAACGAAATCAGCCACCATAATCACCACTGTATGATGTATACATTTTGTACTTATAATAGTTTGTGTTGTGTGTCACTCATATGTATAGTATGAATATGAATTTAGAGTACATACTTTCAGGTGAAAACAGCTGCCTAATTCGTCTAGGCATCAGGACTTTATGCCTGAGCTAGAGATAACGCAGGTTTGAATCCTAGCCTTAACAAGAAGTCTTTTATCATCAACTAGCACAGTACCCATCCTTCGTACGGGGTTTACGTTGATTTATACTGTACCTATTGCATTTAGTAATACAAAACATGGATGAAATAAGTTAACTCTAGGTTGTTTAAACAATTTTTAATATGATCATGTTTATAAAAAAGAAAGTTTTATAAAACAGACTTATAAACAATATCTAAAGCTTTGTTTTCCTTTTTGAAAATGTGCAGGTTCCTTTAGCTTAAAACTTGTGAGCGCAGAAGTGCGTTGTGGCACGGTACCTAGAAAAGAGGATTCAAGTATCACATGAGCAAAATGGCAAAAATAAACACAAAAATACTGTTCTAATTCCCTTAATTAGAATTCCAGCTGAAGTCTTGAATAACTAGCTTACTATTCAGCTGAATGTTTCTATGTAATTGGTAGATTTACTTATGAGTATTAAATTGAAGAAACAAATCAGCTTATTTCGCTTATGTGACGTCACAATCTACTGTGCAGCCTTGTGGTACCTACTGTCTTTTCTAGTTACCGTGCATTGTGGTTAGGTTTGGTACGGTATTTACTTCAGAACTATGTAAGATGTTTGCATATTCCAACAGCTGATTAATGAAACTTATAAACAATTGTCAAATAAGTTTTGCCATGGGGCTTGCATTGATATTTCTTAGAACACATGGGGCGATGCCCCGATGGAATTTCAAAATAAAGATAGGCCTAAGTATTAATCAGACTAAAAATTTCCATGCAAAATTTCAGCTAAATGGGTCTAGTAGTTTTTACCTGATTGATTAAAACACACACACACACCATTAGGTATTTATATATTAGTAAGATATTCACCTTTTACTTTACTATTCTGATTTCCTTACTCTGTCTGAATAAGTTTCCTTCCAGTACAGATTAGTCGTCTGTGGGGAATGGGCAAAGTAAGGAAAAAAGGAAGTATATGTATCTTCTAAGAGTCAAGTATGTAGTTTTTGTTGTTAAAGTAATGAGTTGGGTCGAAAAGAATTAAGTTTCTTATTTAGAACATAATACAGGAAATTACCATTTTAGCAAAATTAGGTGATTTATTTTTACAGCGTGTTCTAAAAATCTCTGTCTAAGCTGAACACTGTTGGCTCGAATTAAGCCTGTGGCTTTTGTCTTATATAAGTAGCTTTGCTTTAATCGAGCAACTGTCACACCTATTATATATATTTCAAGACTATTAGTATAAATAAATAGGTTTTTATTATGTATATGTTTACTGTTATTTGAAAAATATAATTTTACAGGGAGTGAGAGGCACAATCATTCAGGACATCATGGTGGTGTAGAATCTAGTGGAGGTGGTCGTTCCAAGCGTTACTCAACCCAGCGACAGCGGAGTCTTCCTGAGACCACCCCTCCACCGACATACAGCCCACCTCATAACATCCCTTACTACACACAGCCTCCTCCCAACAGTTAGTACATCAATCAGTAACTAATTATTTATATTTGAATTATGAAGATTTCATTGTTATTGTTTAGAAGAAAATCGGGGTAGCTGATTTCAGACTTCATTTTTGGACAGTCAAATAAAATAATATCACATCCATTTATTCCACTCTTAAATAAAGCTTATGACAATACAAAAATGTGAACATTTATGGGGAAAAAACAAATTGGTCAAAATACCTATGCGTGAGGATTTTCATCAGATGACAGTCCGCTGCATATATTCTACAATGATAAAAAATAATAATAATAATAATAATTATTATTTTTATTTAATTATAAAAATTAAATATAATATAGAGTCTTTAAATCCCGTCTCAATGGATATACGCCTAGAAACCTCTGCTTCAGAAAACAAGACGGAAATTTGGCGCTAACAGACCAGGAAAATACTAAAGAACTTGCCCGTTACTTTGAGTCTCTACTTAACTGTCCCGAACCCACTGAAAAGTTCCAACCAAAACCCCACCTGAACCCACACACGGACTCACTCGCCCCTGACCTAGACGAAATTCAAAGACATATCCAACGACTTAAAAACAACAAAGCATCCGGAAGTGATGACATCACTGCCGAACTACTGAAACACATGGGAAGTAACTCAATAACAGAACTCACTAAAATCATTGAAGAAATTTGGATAACAGAGAAACTACCGGAAGATTGGACAAATGCCCTCATCGTCCCACTACACAAAAAGGGAGACCGAACAGACGTGAACAACTACAGAGGAATCTCCCTACTACAAGTCCCCTACAAAATTCTCTCGGCTGCCCTATTGAAAAGAACACAAGAACAAGTGGAACCACTCATAGGGGAATACCAAGCAGGTTTCAGGCCCAACAGGTCCTGTGCTGAACAAATCCTTAACCTGAAAACCCTCCTAAAATACAGAAACACCCGTAGAAAACCCACCATCTGTACTTTTGTCGACTTCCAGAAAGCCTACGACTCCATCGACCGACAATCCCTACTACAAACCTTGGAAGAATACGGACTAGACCAGAAGACCAGGGCACTTATCCGATTGACACTTACTGACACCACCTCTCAAGTAAAGTTCATGGGGAATCTTTCGGAAAAATTCCAGATAAAAACTGGTGTGAGACAAGGCGATGGCTTATCTCCCCTCCTTTTCAACATAGCCCTAGACAAAGTCATGAGAGAGTGGGAAAACAAACTAAAAGAACAAGGAAACTGGAACCCTTTGAAAATCTCCAGAAATCAAACAAAACTTACCTGCCTGGCCTTTGCAGATGACCTAGCCATCCTGGCCGAAACCCGTCAACAGGCAATTGCCCAAATCGAAACCCTCAAGGAGTGCGCTGAAAAAATTGGCCTACAGATTTCTTTTTCAAAAACAAAGGTAATAACCAACTTCTGTGACCTAGAAAATTTGAACACAAAATATGGCGATATCGAAAAAGTAACAGAGTTCAGATACCTAGGAGAAATCCTTGAACCATCAGGGAAAGAACTTAAAGCCTTGGACTCCCGGATCCAAAAGATGAAGAGGGCTTTTGGTCGTACTCAAAACATATATAACAAAAAATACCTATCAATTTCTACCAAAATTCACCACTACAATACCGTCATCAAACCTGAAGTCCTATATGCGAGTGAAACTTGATTTGACCAGAAAAGGGATACTTGAAAACATCCTTAAAGAAGAACGGAAAATCATCAGGAAGATTCTCGGCCCAAGACTCACTGATGAAGGATACCGACTTCAGTCCCGAACTAGAGTAGAAGAATTCTCAAACTTAGCCGCGGATATCAGAAAAAGACGCCTAAAATTTTACGGGCATATCAAGCGTCTTCCTGAAAATAGACTAACAAAAATCTTACTAGAGAACACTGAAAATATTTTAACCAATAAGTGGACCTCGGAAATCAGGAAGGATTTGTCCAGAGCCCAGATTTCTATCAATGATATTTCGGACCGATCCACCTATAAATCCAAAATTTATAAATGGGAAGTAGAATCAGAGAGAGACCAAAAGAAGAAAACAGGAGCTAAATGGACAGAAGAACGCAGATCCATTATGAAAGAAAAATTGAAGGCTGCTTGGCAAAAGAGAAAAAGGACGACCCATAAGTGAACTTTGCGTGATCATTTACTGGTCTTTTTCGCATGTAATAATAATAATAATAATAATAATAATAATGATGATAGTGAACAACGTTGAAAAGAAAGAATAATAAATAATACATGAATTACAGTTACAGATGTTATAACGAGAACGTTAACCAACCATTACAGATCAAAATAGGGCGAAAAATAATGAAAAAAATATGTATTAAATAAAGAATAGTTAATACAACTTAAATGATGTTGCAGATTAATGAATTGATTAAGGTTTGTTATATTTTAACCTCTAATTTATTTGTTTAGTTTTGCTAATTTATTTAATTTTGTGAGAACCTTTGGGCTAACCAATTGTATGAAGGTTGAAAGAGCGACTCATTGTATTCAGGTCTGATTCCTTGACTGAACTATTGACAAGGTCAGACAGTGAAAAGTCTCTTGTCAATAGTTGAGCCCTGCAAATTCCTTATCTCGGGAGGCACATTTCTAAAAATACAATCAGCAATGTAATATTGACTGGAGAAATGAACAGAGATCTACCTGAGAACCTCATGGCCTACGCTTGGTGTGCTTCTTGATTGGTAGTTATATACTACCATAGGCAGGTGTGATAAATGCCTGCCTATTTTAAAATGTAAATACTAATAAATCTTTTATACAGTAGACTCTCGGTTATCTGAAGTAATTGGAACCAAGACCACCTCGGATACGTAAAAACTCGGATAAAATGGAGGTTATGGCAAAAATAATGTAAAAGCCATGAAAAAGTACAAAATTAGTTTATTACAAGAAAAAAACGCAAAATAGTGTAAATGTAGAAACAATCCTGTAATAAAGTAGGAACATCAGGTTATGTGTCTTAAAAGTTGTTTTACCACAGGATGACAAGAAGTTGGGAATAATTATTCCAAAAACTCTGGAACAGTTGGTAAAAAACTACAATAATAGAATTTAATCGTAGAAATCTAATGTGTCCACAAGCATCATTGTGTATGAGCAATTTCCTCTAAATTTACATTTGTTGAAAACGAAAGCAGAGTATACCTTAATTCGTGTTAACCAATCACCCAGTACCATTGTCTCAACCTACCTTTCGTATTTCATCTATTTACAGTCCACTGTAGTATTCGCATCTTGGTTTTTAGTGCAGGGAACCGTTCAGTACGATTAACAAACAAAATTATCGTATTTATCCATTTGTTTAACGCAGTCTGCATTACTCTCTTAATAGTGCAAGGAAACATTCAACATTTTAACGGAACAAAATTATCATATCAATACCACATTATTTGTCGTTCACATTGGCGACAAAAACACTGATTGATTCATCATTTTAATTTCGTTATAAGATAATCAACTGTCAACCATTTACCACTCATCAAAACACTTGAATAAAATATTGAACAATAACAGTAACAACAATAAATAAGGACAATATTTCCAATACTGTATTATAAAATCACGAAATTCAACACCTAAAACAACCACATTTAGTGTGAGAGCAGAGTCAACTAAGCCAATGATGTCAGGTAGTGATGTGTCATGAGTGAATGCATTTGGGTGGGAATATTATTCTTATAGTAGAGTACAATATCATAAATACATCTCGTGACAGCCCTGCAGCGCCTTACACTAGCACCAACAGCCCATAGAGACGCTGATTACTTGTCAAACAATAATATGATGTATCGTGCTATAGTTTTTCTGTTATTAATTGTTTTATGTTTATTTTTCATCGTCTGATAACTAGTTCGGTTAACCCGGGGGCTCGGTTTATCAGGGCTCGGATAACTGAAATTCTACTGTAAATAACTCTCTATTTGATGATAGGATTTGTGATTATTTAAAAAGTATCTCAGTTGGATATTGTATAAGTTTTTTAAGTGTGGCTTAATTAAAAGACTTCTGAAAAATGACTAATGGTGCAATAGTTGTTTTTAACACCCCTCCCCCACTTATTATACCAAAAATGACTAATGGTGCAATAGTTGTTTTTAACACCCCTCCCCCACTTATTATACCATATTTGAGGAATGATTGCAGTTGTGTACTATAAACAATTTCAATCTCCAGTATTTAATCAATTGAACAAACAAACAAATCATTTGATAGAGCCTTGATTTAGAGAAATTTATATGATCGTCCCATTTCAATTTAGAATTAAAGAAACATTTAAAGCTGCCATTCTTAATCTTTATGTAAATGAGTTCAGTGACATGTCAATTTTAATCTACGTGATAAAAGAGTTAGTAAATATTTAATATTTGTGATAAGAGAGTTGACTGAGATGTCTCTCAATATTCAGAGAAAAGAGTTCATTCAGATGATAAAATAAAAGTAAATTTTGTTTGGGTTTTAGTGGGGAGAGATGCCCAATCAGGACACAGTTATTCTCGCCTGCTTAGACAAGCCCATTTTTGTTTAAAAGTAAAAAAAAAAAAAAAAAATACTCAACATTTTATAAATTTTGTTTCTTAGTGTTTTTATCATATTTCGCAGTCTTGAAAATCAACTGATTTTAGGCTGATTTGGAGCAAACAGTAATTTTTAGGATAGTGTTCTTTATAGTTTGATTTTGTGATTGATGAATCAAAATGAAGATTTAATTTTGTTATTGAGTATCATATCCTACAAGAGAAAAATTTACACCAAATACAAAAGATCTCCAACAAAAACCACTCGTTATCACTTTCAGACAAAATAAAAACTCTGCGAAGTCCTGGTCCATCCTAAGTTACCTGATCCTAACAACCCAACCTGCTGTAAAGACCAGCATTACCCATCTCTAATTAATGCAACAAAAAATCTTGCAAAACCTGTCCTATTTATCTCCTAGCCACATCGACCAACAGCTCCACTAACTCCTTATTCTACAAGATACCTGGAAACTAAACTTGATTCCACTAGTATAATTTATCAAACTAATGTAATTTGTCAACTCTAGTGCCAACATTGTCCTACTCACTATATCAGTCTTACCAGTGAAACCCTCTGTAAACACATGAATGGAAAACATACAATTGCAAAGTCCAAAATCCTGAAAAACCTGTTATTGGCCATACCCTTCACCACTATCACAAACATTTTGTCCATTTTCAAACCACCAAAGCAGTTAGATACCTCCTACAACCCCACCACTGCCACATACCCAAAAATAGTATAACATGACATACACTACCCACTTGAGAAAAGTGCCATTGGCACTGAACGTTTGTCATGTACTTTACGTTAGGATGTCTTTCCAGTTTGTTCTCTCTCTCTCTCTCTCTCTCTCTCTCTCTCTCTCTCTCTCTCTCTCTCTCTCTCTCTCTCTCTCTCTCTCTCTCTCTATCTCTCTCCTCTCTCTCTCTCTCTCTCTCTCTCTCTCTCTCTCTCTCTCTCGTCTCTCTCTCTCTCTCTCTCTCTCTCTCTCTCTCTCTCTCTCTCTCTCTCTCTCTCTCTCTCTCTCTCTCTCTCTCTCTCTCTCTCTCTCTCTCTCTCTCTCTCTCTCTCTCTCTCTCTCTCCTCTCTCTCTCTCTCTCTCTCTCCTCTCTCCCTCTCTCCTCTCTCCCTCTCTCCCTCTCTCCCTCTCTCCCTCTCTCCCTCTCTCCCTCTCTCCCTCTCTCCCTCTCTCCCTCTCTCCCTCTCTCCCTCTCTCCCTCTCTCCCTCTCTCCCTCTCTCCCTCTCTCCCTCTCTCCCTCTCTCCCTCTCTCCCTCTCTCCCTCTCTCCCTCTCTCCCTCTCTCCCTCTCTCCCTCTCTCCCTCTCTCCCTCTCTCCCTCTCTCCCTCTCTCCCTCTCTCCCTCTCTCCCTCTCTCCCTCTCTCCCTCTCTCCCTCTCTCCCTCTCTCCCTCTCTCCCTCTCTCCCTCTCTCCCTCTCTCCCTCTCTCCCTCTCTCCCTCTCTCCCTCTCTCCCTCTCTCCCTCTCTCCCTCTCTCCCTCTCTCCCTCTCTCCCTCTCTCCCTCTCTCCCTCTCTCCCTCTCTCCCTCTCTCCCTCTCTCCCTCCCTCTCTCCCTCTCTCCCTCCCTCCCTCCCTCCCTCCCTCCCTCCCTCCCTCCCTCCCTCCCTCCCTCCCCCCTCCCTCCCTCCCTCCCTCCCTCCCTCCCTCCCACCCTCCCTCTCTCCCTCCCTCCCTCCCTCTCTCTCTCTCCCCCTCTCTCCCTCCCTCCCTCTCTCCCTCTCTCCCTCTCTCCCTTTCTCCCTCCCTCCCTCCCTCCCACCCTCCCTCTCTCTCTCTCTCTCTCTCTCTCTCTCTCTCTCTCTCTCTCTCTCTCGCTCTCTTCGTGCTCGCGCCTTCGCTCTCGCTCTCTCTCATTATACTGATAAATTAAGAATAAAGAAACATCAACCATAAATTACTGTCTTTGGTTGCCTTTCCTTGATATAGTCTTATATACATTTCTCTTTGGTTTAAGTAGTGGAACAAGCATAATTAAGAGTTACCTTCAATAACAATTTGGCTATTAGTGTCATTGTACTTATCATGTTTAGATTTTTATTTATTATTGTCACTAATATTGACATATGGGGATATTTAAATTAATAAAAATAGTTGGCTTTTAGTGGGGAAAGATGCCCAATTAACTTACAGCTCCACTTAGCTGCTTAAGCGAAACAAGTTTTTGTTTTGTAGGCTCTTTGAACCACTGGCTCAACATGGTTTCAAAACCTCAGGGGTAAAAACTTCATGTCACAACGGGAATCAAACTCGGACTGGCTGCGTGGCAAGTTATTGTCTTAGCCCTGTAGCCAAGACCGCTTGATTTCAATCAATTAGTAAAATAAGTAATCAGTAGTGCAACTGAATATTAAAGCAGATTTATAGAACTAATCTAAGAATATTGTAAATTGTACATGTAAATGCTTTTGTAGGTTTTGTGCCAGCACCAGTGTACAACGAAGTGGCTCCACCTCCTGTCACCTCACCGCCCATGCAGATGGTAGCCTTCCTGCCCCCAGGACCACCGCCCACTGCTTCTGCTGCTCCACCGTATCCACCTCCACCTCTGCTCAACTACATGCCCCCACCTACGTACCCACCCATGGCCCTTCAACCTCCTGTAAGTATATTAGTCAGTTTTATTAATTACACAATGTAACAAAATAATTACATAACTATTTAAAGTTATTATTAGAGATATACGAACCTAGCTTTCTGGTCAAGCTTAGCTTGGTTTTCAAAAACCCTTGTGAGCTTTTTAGTTTGAGCTTGAACAATTAAAATAAATACTTACCGATGATTTATTTGTTTTTTGAATATGTATTTATATATTGAACTGTATAAATCATAACTCTTTATTTCTCCTAAGATATAATAATATAACATATTTCAAACTATATCTTATGATCATCATAACATTTTGTTCTATGCTACTGGTTTTGTTGTTCCTAGTGATGTAGAGTAACAAGTACTTTGAACAATCAAAATGTTTCCTTTTGAAAATTCTTTATTTTCTTCCAACAGCCGAGCCACTTCGTGAATACATTTCAAAGAATTATATATATAATTTATACACATTTTTTCGCTGTTTATATAAACTAGATCACATTACGTAAATATTCAACTTCTAACACTAAATAGATAAACATAAGAATACAAATAATAATAATAAATATATGTACTGGACAAACAAGTAATCAAGATAGAGATAATCAATAAATATATACATTTAACACACAAAAGAAATAAAAACTAGATCCCACAGATAGATAAAAAGAGAAAACGAGTATTTACTCATTGGTTAGGCTGTAGTGGTTCCCCTTGGACGAAATGTAAACATCATAACAATCTCTTTTTATAGCCTCAACACTTTGAAGAAAAAGTCAACTTGACCATATATAGAGTTGCCCTCATGCAGCATTATTGCCAGAGGGCTGTGAGACTCATTCTCCTGAGTTGTGACATCTGATAAAGAGTTCCATATGTATGCACAAATCGTTATTACTTTTCATATACTTAAAAATAAGATATCAAACAGTAAAATAGGTCCAGTAGTTCAAAAATTATAAAAGAGATTTAAAAACCTTGTTTAAAGTAATAAAACTAAAGAAAAAATTAAAATGTACAGATAACATTTTTTAAATTATATTTTAGGTTAGGTCAAAGGGTACTAAGCCAGGAATTAGTAAATTGGAGAGACAGAACATCAGCAAACTTACCTTAGAAGACAAGTCCATAGAAGAGTAGTAGTGAACAAATACAAAATAATCACATAATCACTCATTTTCTGTATCACTGACACTTCTTCAGGTGAGGGGGGAGAGAGAGGGAGAGGGACACTCAGTTATTTGAACATTACCAAACATTTTTCTAGGACCAGATGAAGCTAAATAAATATACGAGGTACGTCCAGAAAGTAAGTTCCGTTTCCATTTATATCCGCAGCAGCGCTGCGATCGCAGTTCCGAGCATGCGCGGCAGACGCTCTGTATCAAGGAGAAGAAACGTGCGCCATTTTGAGATCGCTGTCAGTCTCGTACGCTTTGTTGTGCTTGTTTAAAATGTCGGTGTTGATCGAAAATCCCGCCGCTTGTGAAATCAGATCTGCGATTCGTTTTCTGAATGCTAAGAAAGTGAAACCGATTGACATTTATCGGCAAATTTGCGAGGTTTACGGACAAAATGCGATGAGTGATTCAATGGTGAGAAGATGGGTCCGACAGTTTAATGAAGGACGTAATGCAGTGCATGATGAAGAACGAAGTGGGCTTCCATCTTTGATTACAGAAGAACTGGTTCACACGATTGATGAGAAGATCAAGGAAAACCGTAAGTTTACAATGAGTGCTCTCGCTATGGAATTCCCCCAAATCTCACGATCATTAATTCATGAAATTGTGACCGAAAAACTGAAATTTCGAAAACTTTGCTCATGTTGGGTACCGAAAATTCTTACTGAGCAACACAAAACACAACGGATGGGTAGTGCACTTCAGTTTTTGAACCGTTATGATGAAGGCGGTGAAGATTTTCTGTCACAGATAGTCACAGGAGATGAAACTTGGGTTTCTTATGACACCCCAGAAACTAAGCGGCAATCAATGGAATGGAGGCACACTTCATCTCCAGCAAAGGTTAAGCCGAAACAAATCTTGACACCTCGAAAAATCATGTGCACAGTGTTTTGGGACAGGAAAGGCATCTTACTTATTGATTTCTTACCGCGAGGTCAAACAATCAATGCAGAAGTTTACTGCGAGACACTGAGGAAATTGTGCCGCGCAATACAGAATAAGCGCCGAGGATTTCTGTCCAAAGATGTTGTTTTTCTTCACGACAATGCACGACCACACTGCAAATGTGACGAAAAACCTCATACAGAGATTTGGCTGGGACGTGTTTGACCATCCTCCGTACAGCCCTGACCTCGCTCCTAGCGACTTTCATTTGTTCTTACATCTGAAGTCTTTCCTTGGCGGTCAACACTTCAACGATGACGAAGAGCTGAAAGAAAATGTTTCCAAATGGTTGAAGACACAGGCGGCAACCTTCTATGAAGAAGGCATAGAAAAACTTGTGCCACGCTATGACAAATGCCTGCAAAATTTCGGCAGTTATGTAGAAAAGTAGTTTAAAAGTTGTAGATTTTAGTGCAATAAATATTTTTTCTGTATCTGTAGACAAATTATTTTTATTACCAAACGGAACTTACTTTCTGGACGTACCTCGTATATCATAATGATTCAAATCGTTATAAAAAAATCACTAATTTCAGTAGGGAATCCCCCTAAGTTAAAACTGGAGCATTTTTTATGAATCAGCAAAATAAATAAAAAATTCAATATGTCAAAATAAAAATAAGTTTAAAGTAACAAACAAAATAAATTGAATTTATTTTTTGTTCTAAATACAGATTTCCGGCCAATTTGAGGAGCTATCTCAGGCTGCAGAGCTGTATCAAGGTCAGGGAGGTATTACGTACTACAGCACACAGACGCAGAGTGCATTGCCACGCCCCAACCCACCTCGCCGTGTAAAGTTGGCCATCCCTATAGTGCCCCCACCAGACAAGAGTGGAACTAAACAACGGGGTAGTACCTCAGGCAAGCAACAAGAAGTCCAGTCTGCTGCATCGTAGGTTAGTCCAGTTTTGTTGGTTTAAGCTAACAACATTGTTAGTGCAGTGCAAAGTATATAGCCTACAACAAGAGTCTAGGTGGTTATGTTGTATACGTGAGTGATGACACAGTCGAATTATAATATTTATACTTAAAAAACTTGAACAAAAATCTAAAACAATTTCTTATTGAAAAAACCTTTATTTATTACATGAATTATGTTCATATCAATACTATCTATTTTATCTGTTGTATTTTGTTACCAAAAAAATTTTATAGACATCATTAATTTATGTCTAGATTTGATGAATAAAGAAATCTATGAATTTTTAAATGGATTAAATGAACTGATCTACTAATGAGTCTTGTTGAAGTTTGATATAATTGAATTTATAATGATTCAATAGGTAGAAATGAACAGGTAGTATGAATATATTTTACATCCCGTGTTATTTGAATTTTGACAAACCTAGGTATTGGTGGCAGAGCTTTGTTATGGCTTAATTCTTACGTAACGGGAAGAAAGCAGTTTTAGAAATTGATAATTTTGATGAATATAGTAACAAGATAAACGTGCATTAAACTTAAAGCGAAATAAAATATGAAGTACCACAAGGTCTGTTTTGGGCCATTGTTATTTATTATTTATTTAAATGGATTGCCCTTGTTAAAAGATAAACATATAAATACGAATGTTTATATGCTGATGACATAAATTTCGTTCTAAACCTGTAGAATTATCAGAAATAACACCATTTATTAATATGACTAACATGAGGGAGTATCTTAACATGCTAATCAACAATGATAAAACTAAATGCATTGTTTTCTTCTAAGAGAAGCCATAAAATAAATGACCAGCAGTTTTTTTGTTGAAGTGAATGAGAAAAGAACATTCCTGGTGTTACATATTGACAAATCCCTTTCCTGGAACACCCATGTTAAATATATTTGTAAAAAGAGTCATATTGCTCTAAGGAGAATTGGTGATTTTTGTGATGAAAAAAAGTTAAAATTAATATGTTACATTATTTAATAAATCATTATTTGAAGTAAAAGTTTGTTGTACAGGATATTTTAAAGTACTGCACCAGCTTAATAATTTCTAAACGATTAAAGATAAAGCAAAAACCACTTCAATCATAATTAATGCACCTATAAATCTACTTTTTGAAGTAACTAAAATTTTTCTGGTCCTCAAGTAATTTGACAAAATATTAAAAGTAAGCATAGGTCAAGATGTGCATAATTTTAAAGGGGTTGTCCTGCATATATGAATACCACACACAGCACATAAAAAGTTAGCTCATAAAAGGCCAAGGTTTTTGACCCTATTCTCTAGTTAATGCTAGTGAGTTTTACCATTGATTTTACTATATAAAGAGATACTCCATCCATATGGGAGAGTTGTGGCGAGGCCCCAAAACTGTTTTGAGGCCCCACGCTGCGCTGCGCATAGCCCTATTTCCTCTCTCTCTCTCGCACGCTCTTCCGTCTCTCTCACTTGCCTCCTCTTAACCCACTCTCCCATTCTCCAGACAGCCGCCCCGCCCTCTCCTTCCTCAGGTCCCACACACAAACAACGTCCTGCTTAGATAATTGTTTACGTTATTCCATATGGCCAACGTTTATCCGGGTTCTTTGTTTTTATATTTGCTTGCATCTCTTTCGAATAATAAAGAATACTGTGTTGATACTATTGTTGATACAGTTAAACTCAGTGTGACATTCATATTGAATAAAGAAATATTTATAACTGAATAAATTAAAACACCATATTGATTTATATGATTAACACACCGTATTTGTAAATAGACACACTTGAATAGACCGCTAACTTATCGGCAATGCTGGCGATAATTACTGCTGATTTAAGTAAACATTTTCATATTATATTGCCCATCTGAAAAATCTGTATTTATTGCATTTTAACCATCGATTAGGTGATTAAATTGACTATTGTACTCAATCATTAGTTTTTTCATATGCGGTAATTGATTAAAAAATAAATTGTTTTCAAATCCAATCAATGACTCTCCTTTCAATTATGAAATTAATCTGCAAATATTCCAGGAATATATAATAGCCTATAGTGAAATATTAGAAAATGTGACATTATTTATTTCTAAATAATAACAAAATTAACTATAGCCGCACTCTGTGGTGTTTATAATTATAACAATTCGAATATGACTTATTTACACAACTGAGAATGAACAGAACAAACAATGCCAAGAACTAACAAAACTATATAAACAAATAACTATTACAAATAAACAAGAATATAGTTAAAAAATAATACGTAAATTTGGTTTTTACGCATATTTTGAACTGTAATAGTATTGGGTTTCAAATTGAAACATTATTATAACCGTTTTTAATGAAAGCAAAACCCCTTTCCCAAATTAAAAAAATTTAACCCTAAGTAGAAGAAAAAAAGGGACCTTTTTTTAATAACCAAAAAATTAAACTTAGAACTGGGGGAAAAGGAAAAAAAAATTATAGGCTTACATTTTTTAAAAAATTATTGAAATTTTTAATAGTAACTTTTAAATTTGAAGGGAAAAACATATTTTATTTTAAAACCCATTGCGGTTAAAAAGATGACAAAAAGGGTCAAAACAACTTATATTATTTACACTTTTTTTAGCTACCATTAGTTTAAATTTTAGGATAAAAAATTTTTAAGGGGTGATAAAATTAATTTTAAAAATTAACTAAGGGGGAGTTAGGTGAGGGCCCAAAATTTAACAAAAGGGTTGCGAGCTGTCCCAAAAAACGTTACAGGAAAAAAAAAAAGGAATATCAAATGTTTGTTAGTTATTTACCTTTAAAAACCCCCAAAAAAAAAAAATTTTTAATAAAAAAATTTTCCTTTTTATTTTTTTATTTTTTATCCAACTCAACCCCAAAAAAAAATTTCAGTTTTTGGGTCAACATTTAGTTTTTTACAAAAAAAATGAAATTCCTGATTTTGTCATCTCGGAAACATGTTCGCTTTTATAGAAATTATTATATTTTACCAAAATAACCAAGAAAATATTAAGCCCCGAATATTTTTTGGTGCTATTCGGAATAAAATTGAAAATTCAAGTTTTTTTGGGCGGATTGTGATATTTACGGAAATTTTTCCCTTATAGCACAGCTTGATTTTTCCAAATTTTTAAAAATTTTTGAGGGCCCAAAAATGGACAGACTACCTGAGTTTGGGTTTATTGGCGCAACTGGTACGGGTTTTGGGGCCCTTTCCCTTTTGGGACATTCGAAATTAAACGCGGGTGGGATTGCACGAAAATCGAAAAACGGCCAAGTGAGGTGGGCCCTTTATTAAAATGTTTTTTGGGCCCAACGCAAATTTTGAAAAAACTTTTTTTGGGGGAAAATTTATTTTTTTTTCTTTTTCAATTTTAGGGGACTCCGCCACTTTTTAATGAAATAAATAAATACAAGCAAATTTTTCCTTTTTAAATCTCCATCTTTTTTAAATTTAAATAAAAAAAAAAAATCCCAAATTTCCTTTGGTATAGACTAAAAATAGGTTTATTTTTCCTTTTCCCGTCAAACATTTTAACAGCGTGTGATGGTGATAACAATTTATGTTTGCCGTGAAAAGGACGGCATTTTCCCGGGTTTAAAAAAAAAAAAAAAAAAGTCCCAAGTGGGACGCGAAAAAATTTAAATTTAAAAATTTAACAAACCCCATTTCAAACACCAACGGGAAAACAAACGAATTTTAAAAATTTTTTCGGTAGGCCTACCACACTTTTAAACTGTCCACGGGGTGAACCCAAAGCGATTTTAATTTGTGGTATTTTGAAAAATTTTGGTTCAATTTCCCTTTTAAACAAAAAGGGGAATATTCATTTTTAGTTAAAAATACAACAAATTTTTACAAGGCAAATTGCAAAAATTTTTAAATTTACTTGAAAAAAAAATGAAAAATGATTTCAATAATAAAAAGGGGTTTAATTCTAGTTTTAAAATTGTAAAAATTTAATGACAGATGATAATTTTAAATAAATTTAATTAAATTGTTATAAATTATTTCTAAAACTTCTAAAAAAGGGCCCCAAGAGGACTTTCCTTTGAAAAAAAAACCGAATTGCCCGGGGAAATTAAAAAAAATTTAACTTAGATAAAAAAACTATGGAGCCCTTTTAAATCTTTTGTTTTTTTCAAAAACCCTTTAAAGAGAATAAAGAAAACCCACGTGTTTGTTTTTTTGTTACCCTATTTTTATAGAGTTATTGCCCTTAAAAAATTAGGAACCAACTAAAAAAATTTTAACTTCGGCTCTCGGGAAAAAATTGTTTTTGGGATAAAACAAATGTTTATTAAGTGAACAAAAACGGGGTGAAAATCTCTTCAATTATATTTTTCAGGAAATGTACATTAATTTGGTCAGAGCCATTTTAATATTTTTTTTTTTTTAAAAGTTTAAAACAATACCTTAATTTCTTTTTAAATCTGTTGGAGTTAAAAGGAATGAATTTTTTGTTTTTTTAAAATTCCCTTTAAAAATGGAAGGGTATTGGAATGTACAAGGGTTTTGGGAAGGCCAGACTGGATTGTGAAAATTTTTGATTTTTTAAATTTTAAAATCAATGACGGAAAGGCTCAGGAAATTAATTTTGGGCCGTTTGGCAATTAAATTTAGCTAAACTATTTTCTTTAAAAGACCCATTTTGTCAAGTTATTTATTCCCCTTCCCCCTGCTCAGATACATAAATTTTACATTTTTTCTAAAAATTTTAAAATAGTAAAAAAGTTTTTTTTGTAAAATTGACCCACTTTAAATTTAATTCTTTTGTACATTCTCCCAAAATAAATTTTTGAAAAATGCCCCATAGGGGTCTTTTCGTAGAAATTTTATATAATTTTTTACTTTCCCCAAAAATTTTATATAAAATTTTTTTGGGGGGGGGTTTACCCAGGGACTTAAAAATTTTTTTCCCTTTTTCCCAATTTAGAACAAACCACCATTTTTCTTGCAAATTCTAAATATACAAATTACTTAAAATTTCAATTAATTTAAATAATACAAACAGAAAATTTCCCATCTTTTTTAGATAAGGGGTATAATTTTTTAAAACTAAACATCTGTAAAAACACTTTTAATTTACATTGACAAAAAAAAAAAAATGCCCCCAAAACTTTTTTAATTTTCACAAACCCCCTTAAACCAAAAAAAAAGATGTGATTCCTTTCCGGCAAGACAAACCACGCAGGGAATAATAATTTTCCCCCCCTTTGCCCCCACTATCGGGCCCAAATGGGCGACAGTAACGGGATGAGGGGCAAAATTTTTTTAGAAAAAATTTATTTCCCGGGCGAGTCCTTTAAGAAAAAAGAAAGAGAGAATGGGGGAAGAAAAGGGAAGAGGGATTATTTTCCTTTTAAATGCTCAAAATTTTGTGCAAAACCGAAAAATCGAAACTGGGGGCCCCTTTTCCCGCCTCTTTAACTTGATTGCGACGGTTTGCAGCAACGGTCGCTCCCTTTTTTCCCCGTGCCTAATTTTTAAAACTTTGGATGGAACTTTTCTTCTTTGTATAGTAAAACCCAAGGGTTTTTATTTTTGGGGAAATTTGTAAGAAAATTTGGGGAAAGGGAAGCCATTGAGTACCTAACACAATCTTTTTTGGGGTTTTTAGTCAAAATTCATTTTTCCAGGTGTTTTCTGTTCCCAAAAACACAAAATTGAGGCTGTATGTTTTGAAACATGTGTTTTATATTTCTTCTATTTATTATTTTTAATTTTTTACAGATTTTGTTTACATTTTTATAATGTTTTGGGTTAAAAGAGGATTTTCAGTTTCAGTTGTGAAATTAAAAAGTTCACCCAAAAATACTTGTTTTTTATTAATTCAATTTTAAATTAAATTAAATTTTTTTATTGTAAAAAACAATATTGGCCCAAGAGGAAAAGTAAAATGACAAATAATGAAAATTTAAAAACCCTTTTTAAAAAATGAAGAAAAGTAATTTAAAATTCCGTTCACAAAAGGGAATTTGACTATAGAAGGTAAAACCCACCCATAATAAAATTTCAGATTAAAAAATTTAAAAAAAAAAAAGATTACGGGACAATTAAAACACAAAAACCCAAAACAAGATTGAAATTTATAAGTGAAAAAAAAACAATTTTTTCAAAAAATGAAGTTGACTTTCAGATGTGAAAAACGAAGATAAGGGACCCCGTAAATTAAAAAGTTAGGTTAAAAGAAATGCTTAGTTTGGGGCCAAACAATCTGTAAGGGATTATAATTTTACCCTTTCCCCCTACAAGGAAACCCAAAAAAAAATTTTGTCAAATTTTTTTTCCTTACACCCTTTTCCATCCGAGAGTCAGAAACAAATTTTTTTCAAAGAAATTTGAAGTGTTTTTTGCATTTAAAACCAGGATTTGGATGCCCGGGAACCCAAAAGTTTACTCAAATTTTTGCATGCTTTTTACACTACAACCCGCACCAACAATTATATGATATTTTGTGCTCCGGACACCCTTTATCTAAGAGCTTTCGGGAATTAGTATCTTTTGCCAACAGAAGTTTTGATCCCAAACCAAGTGTTTGGGTTTTCCCTTTTTGCCCTAAATTTTAAAACCGAACTCAACATGGGAGGGGTGAAAATTTTTTAAAAAGAAAAATTTTTTATGCTTAAAAAAAAAAACTGGGCAATTTTAGTTTTAAGGGTTTCTCCTGTGGGAAAAAGAGGAGCTGATATGGCTTTTTTAAAAATTCAATCTATCTTGGGTTAAAGATTCAGAAAATACAAACCAAAGGGTTTCACAAAAAGGACAGTAGATAAACCTTTAAAAAGGGAAAATTTTGGAAGTAATTTTTTTTGTTAGTGTGGCCCCGCAAAACCCCCAAAACTGGTTTAAATTGCTTTTAAATTTTCATGGGAAATTTCATAAACGCCTTTCCCCAATGGACCACAAAAACAGCTGATATTTTTCTCTTTTTTTTTTTTTTTTAAATCCCAAAATTTAAAATTGGATTTGGGAAAATCAATTTTGGGGTTAAAAAAAATCAAGGTAAAACTAAAATTTTGGGAACCCAATTCAATTTAAACTCAGCGAGAATTTTGGGGAAAAGGATTCGCCCAAAAAAAAAAAAAAAATGCAATCCCCATTTTTAACCAAAAAAAAAGTTAGGGGTTTAAAAGATTAAATGGAAAATGTTTCGATTGGGGGTTCACCTGAACACAGCAAAAAAATGCAAAGGGTTTTCCCAAAACAACTTGTCCCCAAACTGAACTAAAAAATAGGCCTATTTTGCTAGAGTCGTAAAGCAAAATAGGAATATGATTAAGTCTGATCAACATCAGGCTGAATATCAAGACAGTCATAATGGAGATAGCATACATGAAATAAATAAGTTGGTTGCAAGTAATAATGATAAGTTCATGATCAGTGTAGAAATAGAAGGAAAATTAGTGTCAATGGAGACACGGGAGCAGCATTGAGAACAATTTCTTATAATGATTTTATTAAACTTACTGCCACTAAGAGAATTTTCAATACAAATGTACAACTGTCTCAAGAGTTTGTTGAAAATTGTATATAATCAACCAGAAAGTTGATCCAATATTTGGCAGAGACTGGCTCAGAGAAGTGAATTTGGACTAGGGCGAGATAAAATTGGTGAGTTTGGTAACTTCATCAGAACTTGAAGATGTCTACAAGAGTACAGTGATGTTTTTGAAAACAAAATTGGCTCTATTCCAGGTGAAATTTGGGACACTTTCACTGATTGAGGGGAGCCAAACCAATATTTATCAAACCCAGGACAAGTTCCTTACTCTATAAAGAAAAGTTAGAAAAGGAGTTTTCAAGATTAGAGTCCAATGGCATAATAACTAAAGTTAAACACTCAGACTTTGCTACACCGATAGTACCAATTATCAAACCAAGTGGAAATGTGTGCATTTGAGCTGACTACAAAGTAACTATTAATAAACTGATTAAATATGAAAAGTATCCCATTCCGAGAATTGAGGACGTATTTTCCCAGATGAATGGAGGTGAGATCTTCTGTACATTAGACATAAATAATGCCTACCTCCATATGAACATGAGCGAAGAAAGTTCTAGAATGCAAATCATCAGTACACATAAGGGTCCAGATTAATGTTTGGAGTTAAGGCTGCACTTTCCATTTGGCAACGGTTTATGGATAAGACATTACATGGTTTGGATGGTGTCCAGTGTTTCTTTGATGACATAATAATCCAAGGTAAAACATTTAAAGAATTATTTCATCGTATTCACTTAGTACCTGAACGTTTGAGGATTAAAGATACAAAGCTAAACAAGGATAAATGTTCTTTTTTCCGAAAAAGTATTCATTATTTGGGTCACATGATTGATAAAAATGGACTTCATAAAAGCCAAGAAAAAGTAGAAGCTATACTTAACAGCAAACAACCAGAGAACGTAAGTGAGTTATGTACCTTTTTGGGGCTTGCAAATTACTACATTTATAAATCATTTAGCCACCATCCTAAATCCTTTGAATTCACTTCTTAACCCTTTTAGTGCCGACGTGCGCCGTGAGAGCACGTCGCTATTTATTCAAAAAATCCCGGCGTGCGCCGTGAGCGCTCGTCACTACATTTTACTAAAAATGCCGACGTGCGCTGGGGGCGCACGTCCGGTTTTTGTTATAGTGTAAATTCAATTATTGACCAAACGCCGCTAAACTTTGTATCCTGTATCTAGATACTATTACTATTGTCAACAAAAAATCCTTTTTACGCTATGCTCAACGATGATGACGTAATAGCACATGTTTACCGCTACATTTCCGTTTCGTCATTCAGTGAGTGTATGTTTTGGTTGTTGTTATTGTTTTGTTGCTAGGTGATCGTTTTGTCTAAATTTGTACCTTTTTATTCTTTTATTTTAGTTTGTATGTATTATTTATAAGTTATGTAAATAGATTGCATCATGAGTAAAAGAGCGAGATCGCCTGTAAGTGAAAATACAATCCAAGATAGTGTTGCACAAAGTGGTGTTCATGTTTATGATGAAGACGATCTAAGTGATACTTTTGTGTCTACTTAAAATAGGTAATTTTAGTTTTATGTACTTTCTTTATTATTTTTATAAACTATTTTGAAACATTGGACTCAAGAACATGTGTATAGAAATATTGTTTATGGTTTCAGTGCTAAGTACGTCATTTTGGATTTTACCAAGAATTTAGGATTTTACATGGTTTTTGAAGAAATAGAATAACTTCTCCATTTTTCAAGGTTATTGCTTCAAATTTTGTGTGTGTGTTAAAAATTAGATTTACTACAATCTGTACTAAAACCATTTTAGTTTAGGCTAACATATAAAGGCAGTTATATATGGTCAAAGTTAAAAAAGAAATTATTTTTTATTTATTTTTTTTTTTTTTTTACAAACACAAATTGTAAAAATGTTATCCTAACTTCATGAGTATTTTTTTTTTTTTTCGTACTACACCTAACAAACAACACCTCATATGTTAATTTATTCAAATAAACAAAAAAGATATGATTTTTTGTTTAAATGTTGTCAAAATCTTGAAAAATGGCCTGGGATTTTTCGCATACACCTTTATAAAACAGGTTGGGATTTTTCACATGTACATTGAAAAAATGTCTGTCACTAAAAAGGTTAAAAAAAATACAAACCTTTCAAGTGGACAGCTGAATGTAACAGAAGCTTTAATAGACTATAAAATAAATAACCAGTGATAACGTACTAGTGCATTTCAACCCAAATCTCCCATTGGTTCTCTTGTCACAGATGCATCACCTTTTGGTCTGGGAGCAGTTCTGTCCCAGAGATACGATGACAGCAGTGAAAGACCAATAAGCTTTGCTTCCCGCACACTAACTCAATGTGAAAAAAGTAGAGCCAAATTGATAGGGAAGCCACAGGAATCTATTGAGGATTAAAAAAGTTCTTCCCTTATTTACATGGAAGAGGGTTTACACTTATAACTGATCACAAACCCCTTGTATGGATATTTAATCCTCACAAAACACTGCAAACAATATCAGCTACTAGAATATTTAACTACGCTCATTTCCTCTCTGGGTTTGATTATACCATCGAGTTCAGGAACACTAATGCACATTGTAATGCAGATTATTTATCCCGGTTTCCATTTGAACAAACACCAGCCCCAACGTGGAAGATGACCATACCAAATTGATTCTAAAGTAATTGCTGAAGAAACGAGGAAGGACAGTTACTTACATTAGATTTTACCAGGCATTAAACAAAAGACAAAGTGTCGAAAATTTTGGGTTTCATGATAGTGAACTAACACTTCAAAACAGATGCATATTTAAAGGGTGGAAAATTATGATACCAGAATCTCTCTGTAACAAAGTCCTAAAGGAGCTCCACACTGGCCATTTGGGTATGACTCTCATGTAAGCACATGCAAGAAGCCACTGCACTTGGAAAAACATTGATGATGACATAGTTAAACAGTGTAGACAATGATGCCTTAAACAGAATAAACCTACCAAGGAAGCAAGCCATTCATGGCAA